>SNQJ01S0023654.1:146816-161719 GCA_010110895.2 Picea sitchensis
GTTTATTTCCCAACTTTATTGTTTTCAGGAAATACATTATAATATTCCCTTGGGTTAAGCCCTCAAGCTTAGCCCCTCTTTCCTAGCCTCTCATCCCCATCCCTTTCCCTTCCCAGTGGATCTTAGTCCCCCATAACTCTTTCTTTATGATCGTTCTGCACGCAATGATGTTTTATTTTAATTATATGAGTATTTACATATACAAAAATAATAGGATCATTGGCCTTTTTATCTAGCCTCATTGGCCTTATCATCTCATAAGCCTCCTAGATTATAATAACTTGGCTCACCATCCTATCAAGCATGTTACATTCACAATTACAACAGGGGCTTGATCTTGGGATATTACAAGGACTACCTGAAAATATTTTCAAAGTTATCAACTAGTTTTGTTGTGGAACAAAACAAAAGAAAAACCATCTTTCCACACAAAATTTGAATCTCTCTAGATTGGTCCATATTCGATTGAGAAAGTCTTTGGTTATAATTCGTACTTACTAAAGAATATGAAGGGAACGACCCAATTGTTTCCTGTGAATGGGAAAATATCTTAAGCATTTCTTCTATTAAAATTCTCAAGCCAAAATCTGTACATAGTCCTTTTTGTACTATTTTGTGCATTCTTTTTCCAGTCTATATTTTTTTCCCTTTTTCTTTTTTCTCTTTTTTTCCAACTCCATTTTCCCAATGGGAAAATATTATGGATTCTTAACAACCCACAAGGGGTCACTGTCCCATAGTTGGAGCCAAATTTTGATCTACATTCGTTGATTAATGTTAGTATATACATATCTATCCTTAGTCTTTTTCCTTTTCTTTCTTTGTTTCTTGTATTTTCTTTACTTGGTCACGTTTTGTTTTGTTACAATCCCAACACTTAATCATTTTTATGCGTTGTGGGAGAATAACCCATTTCTATCCAGCAAATCCTGATGTTTCGTAACTTGGAATTGCACAATGCTCAAAATGACATGTTCTACCTTTGCATCCTCCAAATTGTACTTTTTTTTTTTATCTTTTTATAGTTAGCCATTTCTTTGAATGCAGATGCGGGACACCTATCTTCTCCACTTACCTTTTTCCCTTATTCCCATTTCCCGCAACCCACAATCTTGCATTCTCACTTTTGCGACTTGCATAATGGTTGACCTCTTCTCATACTTAGTCTATTTTCTCATTGTGGATGTGAGAGTCATCCTTTCTTATGTTTTTCATTTCCCATGTCTTGTGTCCCACATACCGCAATCTCTCATTCACTATATTTCACTCTCCATTCCCCTTTTCACAGTTCAATACTTAACCATTTTTCATCTCTACGAGATCACATCACCATTTCTCGATCACATTTATTTCCCTTTCACCACGTCAAGCACCACTTGTGTGTATCTAATATCGTTATTAAAGTGGCAAATATTTCATAAATATTTGTAATAAATTCTAAATCTTATCGTGCAAGCCGACAACTTTGAAATAAGAGCTATTGTAGGTAATAATCAAGGAAATACATGGTAAATTTAGTAAAGGATCATACACCATGCAATAAAATGGTTATATTGACATTAGTGCCACTTATTTGTAAGAATAGAAAGAAATTTAAAATTATGTCAAGTAGAAGAAAGAACTTCTATTGTGGAGAGACATTTAACACTCGGACGTGAAGACCACGAGTTCCAGTGGTTGCAAGCCAACAAGTGCTACAAGTTCCCCCCTCTTACCGAGAAGGAAACAAACCAAGTTTGGAGCTCATGCATAGCACTGGTTGGCTGTGTGTCAGAGGTGACATATTTCAAAGAGCGAGTTCTCTGGTGTGCAGAAAAATTTGATACAGAAAGAAGAATAATTCAAGTTTAGGGGAAACAACCCATCTCCTTGGTTCCTTCCATTTTCACGAGAATGTTACGACTCCCAAAACCCACCATACAATTCAAGAATGAAGAAGCAAATGAATTTCTTGAGGATCACAGAGGAGAAGAGCTCCTTGAGAAATATCTGGCCGATCAAAGAGTTGATACCAATGTCGCTCATAATGAGGTAAGTTCTTTAAAATATCGCTACAAAGAATTTGCTTGGATATTTTCCCATATAATTGGATTGGAATTCACGACCTATATGCTAAAAAATATTGTTTATATTCTTCACTTTGTTATGCATGAGGACGACTTGATTGATTGGTGTTGGTATATTTAGGGATTTTGAGAGGGGGGGATGAATTAGTATCCTCAATTTATCTCCTTTTCACTTATAATTGCATTCAAGATATCATAAAACAAAACAAGCAACCACAGATATACAATGCACACGATTTTTACGTGGAAACCCAAATGGGAGAAAACCACATAATGTTTTTTTATATATCATAAGATTACATCCACTAGAAGCACCAACTTCCAAGATTCTCCAGCACCAACTGGAAGGGGGCACCAACCCCCTGATTTTTCTGACACCAACTAGAAGGAGGTACCAACCGTCTTTTGAGAACCAACTCACACTTCTCAGGAATCAACTTGTAAACACAAGACACCAATCTTCCCATGCACCACCCAACCACCCTTATTTCAAATATTAACAAAACTTCATTACAAAATACAAAAGATACACCCTTGAACCAATCACATTTAACAAGGTGACACCCTTTCCTTTTCAACTGCAAAAATGGCCCATGTCACCCTTGATTTGAAGATTTCACGTATTGCCTTCTTATACCATAAAAGATCCTTGATTTGGTTAAAATTTCCTCCTCAACTATGCCGAGATGAGACCTTCAATTTTTTTTTTTTTTTGTGTTATATGTTTGCTCAGTCAAATCTACAAACCTACAGGATGTTGCTGAAACACTGCTACAACAGGCCTGTAACTCTTCTTAATTCTAGTATGAAGACTGGCCCTAAACAGTCCTAAAACTTGTGCCAAAATATCCCTCAGAATTTCCTCATATTCCCATGATATTTTCACCTTTGATTTGCCTTAGAATATCCTCAAAAGAAGCCTTAGAACAATATTCAAACAGATCCACAATACCTTGAAACATAGATCCAAAACAGAGTTGGATTCTTACCTTAGCTTGCCTCTGAGTTATTTTTCATCTTACCTTAGCTCTGTGATTTTAAACTTCCTCATATATTCTCCTAAATCGTAAACCAACCAAAGCCTATAAAAAACCTCATATCCTCCCTTAATATGCCTTGAAGACTACCTCATATCCGCCTAGTCTAGGCCACAAAATAGGCCTAAGAACATACCTAGAAATTGTCCAAACAATCCTCAGAAGATCACCTCACAAGCCTCAAAACTTTGTTGGAATAGACTTTGAACTTTCTGATATTTTCGCGCTTATCAACCTTGATTTTCCTTAGAATAAGTCACTTGAGTTGATTAACAAGAATGAAGATCCTAGGCGCCTATTAATCGTAAACCAACCAAAGCCTATAAAAAACCTCATATCCTCCCTTAATATGCCTTGAAGACTACCTCATATCCGCCTAGTCTAGGCCACAAAATAGGCCTAAGAACATACCTAGAAATTGTCCAAACAATCCTCAGAAGATCACCTCACAAGCCTCAAAACTTTGTTGGAATAGACTTTGAACTTTCTGATATTTTCGCGCTTATCAACCTTGATTTTCCTTAGAATAAGTCACTTGAGTTGATTAACAAGAATGAAGATCCTAGGCGCCTATTTATAGTAGTTTTAGGCATCTCTTAGGGTCGAATTTACACTTTTTCCAACTAGACTTTATTTTAATTGGGGCCAACTAGACTATAGATCAATTAGGGTCGACTTCACCAACCAACATCTTTAATATTTATTGCAAACTTTGGTCGACTTGTAGGAGTTTCTTTCCATGCTTTCGGGGCAACTTCACATGATTATCCTTAAGAGGGCATATCTCTTCAACTATGAGTAACCACATGGCGTGACACCCACCGTTGGAAACAACTTGATGAGATATATCGATCCATGAAGATTTTTCATGCCTTTTTAATGCCCTTTGTACTCTTTCTTCAATCAACTGTGGGGATTATTGACCATAGATCTAGGGAATTTTAACCATATTTTCAAGACTTCTTGACCATACATTGGAACTTCTTTTCTTTTGACCTTACAAGGGGAATCTTGTAGGATTCTTTCAAAGTGTTCCTCTCGTGAGGGCTTTTATTTAGAGATACACCATTGTTGGGACTAATTTGCAGCTCCTTCAAGTAAACTCCATCACTTCCCGTGAGCTTCTAGTTTCGATGAATTTTACACCTTCTTCTCTCATTTCTTATGAACACTGAACTCTCGAACCTTTTCAACTTCTGGGGCTCACGTAATGTTGTTGTAATCATATAAGATGATGACACATAGCCCCCATGTGTCGAACTGCTAATTGGTCCAACAAGGTTGGACCAAAAGTACCATTCCTAAATGACACGCATGTCTAGGAAGGTTCCACATCACTATTGGTGATGTCATCATGCCACGCCATACCCCATGCTTCGACACTTCCGCTTCAGGTTTCGCGACCCAAACTTCCTTAACTCCATAGTGTCGAATTAGCTGTAACTCATGAAGGATGGTGGATCAACGGTCCACAACTTCCTAACATCCAACGATTGAGATTTACTATGGAAGTTCGGAGTTTTCAAGCACTCCTCGATTGATCCGCTAGGAATGTTGGTCCAACCACCTATAAACAACACATCGAAGGGACCATATTAACCAACCACTAAGATCAACTCGACTCCAACTTAGATTTTGACCGTATTCATACTCTTCATTCCTTCCAGCTAAGTCTTCTGGATCACGTGATTCGCTGGACATGTATCATTTCTAATCAACGGCCAAGCATTAACTCTTGCCTCCGAGTTCTTGACTCAACGCAAAATACAACACAATTACTTTGGAGTACCAAGTCTTTGGACCTTGGGATCTGACAACACGCTGGGCCCTCCAGGACAATCTTATCAAGATGGACTCCTTCAGCCTTTGGGGAGTCCTTGACCTTACCGCTTATACCTTGAATCCTCCCGAGTGCCAAGTCTTCGACTATGAGATATACTGTCGCTTGTCCTCTTTCCATCAATAGTGAGGATTTACTTCACTCTTCGGAGTTTCAAGAGTCTTCATACTTTAGAATTATTGACCAAGTTCCCCAGGAGTGCTAAGTCTCCAGACTGCAGGATCCGCACCACGGCCCAATCCTCAGGGGTGACACGCCCAGATCAGGATCTCTGCACCACATGGCCCAATCTCAGGGGTGACACGGTGGCCACCTCTTCATGGAAAATCAATTCTAAAAGGCGTAGCACACTAACACTTGCACACTTCCTCGGTGGTCCACGCCACCCCTGGTGACATCATCAAGTCACATCACTTTGGCTTCATGACTTCAGAGCTTGGAGCTTCGTGGTCAGACTTCGAGAGACTTCACCATATGCACCACAAATCCTCGAATCTAATAAATGCCTAAATAGGCTTTGTTCATCGACACATGACTCATAATGAATGGTCCAGAATTAACTCGACTTTAGACTTCAGAGGATTTTGATGATGAACACTACTCAACCCACGGACTGTCGAAGTTTCGAACATGCTTAATCTTCGTACACGTGTCCTTGATCATGAATAGTTAAGATTAACTCTAGAGTTCAGGACTTCAGGGATTCTTCCTCCTGGAATCTTTAGGACTTGTTCCTCCTGTGAGTGTTGAACCTCCCAACCGATGTGTGATCTATATTTAATTAATTCACTACCATTAATCTCGACGCAATGGGATTGACTCTTCACCACTGTGTCTTTCCTCCCGCTCTTGGCTTGATCAAACGACTTAGATCTGTCTTCAGCCAAATCCGATGGTAAAGTACTTCTCCCCTTGATCTACGTCATAGATCCACTTTGGGACCTCATAGTTTCGATGCTTTTGTCTCTTTATGACAGTAATCAGAAACCGTAAGCCGGAGCTTATCAAGTCCTCGGCGGACTCTCGTGCTTAACCACACGTCTCTTCGATCCGGTTGCAGGGTCAATTTTCTCCGCATTGTGATCCCACAAACCCAACTTAAACTTGGTGGCCCAATACCACGGTTGTGTAGGTATCCTTCCTCCAATCAACTTTAAAACATTGATACCTCCGAAGCCTAATTACAACCCAGGAGCTCTCTCAACGCCCTCTTGAAGCTCTATACATCAATTTGTTGTGGAATTTTCACTTCAAATTCCACGTTCCCGACCCATCCAGGTTCATTGAAACCATGTTCTCTCGGGATAATTAATTTAGAATCGCCTCTCACCTAATACTGTGTCGGGGGAGAAATGATTCTCAAGCATTTTTAAAATCTAACCGGTCTGAAACCAGTTTAAAAAATCTAGCCTTAGAGGCCCATTGGACTATGCCTCAATTAAACTTTGCAGAAAGCATAATACACACAATTTAATAGATTATTTACATTCTACTCTCATACAACATAATGAAAAAAATAACAATAGAAGCATACATGCAATATTCAATAGTAAAAACCCATAAACATAACAACATATATAAATACACAACATATAACTAAACATGGTAATGGTACTTATCTTTTAATTGAAGTACACCAACTATGTGTAGGTCACTTAACCTACTAAAATGCATAGACCACATTGCCTATCACTCTTAATAGTGGGTCACTTCTAGATGGGCCAACTCCACCCGCAAAAGGGATTCCTAGGCTAGGCATGGACAACAGGAAACTACACAATCAACTGGAAAGACTTCCTCCAAGGAGCCAACTTACACACACAACCCCCAACCTCTCATTCCCACCCCAAGAAGTATACACCTTTCACTGCTCCATACCCATTGATCAGCCTGCTTTCCAAGGCTTCAACAACATATCGTATCAGGAATTCTCAGAGTGCTATAGCTCTTGTTTGGCTCCCTTCGAGAGAACTCACTTCCCAACAAACTTTCTCATCTGGAGAGAGTTGCTCAGATGCTTGAAAACCTGCTTCTTCCATCCATGGGTTTGACAACCTACCTCTTCAATCAAGCTCCTAAGCTAATCTAGTAAGGTGCCAACAACAACAACAACTCAGTTATGGACTCAGGATAAGGTAGTAGCCGAACTCGCATAAGATAGGGTACAGGCTCAACAAATTACAGATGTTTTCCATGACAGAGGGTTCGACAATGGCCAAAATGGATCACTGTGTGCATGCTTAGTGCATGAACGGAAAAAGAATCACGCAGTGAATTGGTAGGAAATGACAAGAAAAAAGGTCAATACTTAGAACACTCAGAACACGTATGGTGAGAATGGTCATCCTCCTGAATTTTGAGAGATAGAATGGCCCCCAACACCCCCCACAATGGTGGGAATTCTCACATAAATATGCATGCATCCTGGTGACACTTGGCTCTTCAAGAGCTTGTCTTCCACTTGGAGTTTGTTCCTCCTCCCAAAGGAACTTAGGATAACTGGGTTTATTCCCAATTCTATTATTTTTTGAAATACATTATAATATTCCCTCAAGTTAAACCCTCAAGCTAGCCCTTCCACTCTCTCCCTCATCCCTTTCTCCCTTCCCAAAGTGGATCTTAGTCCCCATAACTCTTCATGATCGCTCTACACAACGATGTTTTATTTTAATTATATGAGTATTTACATATACAAAAATAATAGACTCATTGGCCTTTAGCATATAGGATATATGGAGTAATAAAAAACATAAGCCTCCTAGATTATAATAACTTGGATCACCATCCCATCAAGCATGTTACATCTACAATTACAATAGGGTTTGGATCTTGGGATATTACAAGGACCACCCTAAAATATTTTCAAAGTTAATAAATTAGTTTTTGTTGTGGAACAAAACAAAAGAAAACCATCTTTCAAAATTTGAATCTCTAGATTGGTCCATATCAGATTGAGAAATTCATTGGTTACAATTCGTACTTAATGAAGAATTTCATGAAGGGAACGACCCAATTGTTTCCTGTGAATGGGAAAATATCTTAAGCATTTCTTCTATTAAAATCCTCAAGCCAAAATCTGTACATAGTCCTTTTTGTACTATTTTGTGCATTCTTTTCCAAATTTATATTTCTTCCCTTTTCTTTTTCTTTTTCCAACCCATTTTCCCAATGGGCAAATATTATGGATTCTTAACAACCCACATAAATACCTGGTCTCCATAGTTGGAGCCAATTTGATCTACATTCGCTGATTAATGTTAGTATATAATGCATTCATCCTTAAGCTCTTTTCACTGTATTTTCTTTACTTAGTCAATGTGCTTTTGTTTTGTTACAACTCCAACACTTAGTCATTTTTTATGCCAGGGAGAATAACCCATTTCTAACCCAAGAACTCATGTTTCGTAACTTGGAATTGCACAATGCTCAAAATGACATGTTCTACCTTTGCATCCTCCAAATTGCACTTTTTTTTACCTTTTTATACTTAGCCATTTCTTTGAATGCGGATGCAAGACACCTGTCTCTTCCACTTACCTTTTCCCTTATTCCCATTTCCCGCAACCCACAATCTTGCATTCTCACTTTTGCGACTTGCATAATGGCTGGCCTCTTCACTCCTAGTCTATTTTCTCATTGTGGATGCATGAGTCATCCCCTTTCATGTTTTCATTTCCCATGTTCCTAGGTCCCACATACCGCAATCTCTCATTCACTATATTTCACTCTCCATTCCCCTTTCGTAATATCTCAATACTTAACCATTTTTCATCTCTACGAGATCACATCACCATTTCTCGATCACATTTATTTCCCTTTCACCACGTCAAGCACCACTTGTGTGTATCTAATATCATTATTAAAGTGACAAATATTTCATAAATATTTGTAATAAATTAAAAATCTTATCGCAATTCACAACTTTGAAATAAGAGCTACAATGATTAATAATCAAGGAAATACATGGTAAATTTAGTAAAGGATCAATACACCATGCAATAAAATGGTTATATCGACATTAGTGCCACCTATTTGTAAGAATAGAAAGAAATTTAAAATTATGTGAAGTAGAAGAAATAACTTCTATTGTGGAGAGACATTTAACACTTGGACGTGAAGACCACGAGTTCCAGTGGTTGCAAGCCAACAAGTGCTACAAGTTCCCCCCATCGAGAAGGAAACAAACTAAGTTTGGAGTTCATGATAGCACTGGTTAATGTGGTGTCGAGGTGACAGATTTCAAAGAGCTAGTTCTCTTGTGTGTAGACAAATTTGATACATAAAGAAGAAGAATTCAATTTCATGGGAAGCAACCCATCTCCTTGGTTCCTTCCATTTTCATGAGAATGTTACGACTCCCAAAACCCACCATACAATTCAAGAATGAAGAAGCAAAAGAATTTCTTAAAGAACACCAAGGAGGAGAAGAGCTCCTTGAGAAATATCTGGCCGATCAAAGAGTTGATACCAATGTCGCTCATAATGAGGTAAGTTCTTTAAAATATCCCTACAAAGAATTTGCTTGGATATTTCCCATATAATTGGATTGGAATTCATGACCTATATGCCAAAAATATTGTTTATATTCTTCACTTTGTTATGCACGAGGACGACTTCATTGATTGCGTTGGTATATTTAGGATTTTGAGAGGGGATGAATTAGTATCCTCAATTTATCACCTTCTCACTTATAACTGTATCTAAGATTACAAAATGTTCGCTACCTACAGATATACAATGTAATAATGCATTTTTACGTGGAAACCCAAATGGGAGAAAACCACATAATGTTTTTTATACATCATAAGATTACATCCACTAGAAGCACCAACTCCAAGACTCCTCCAATTAACTAGAAGGGGTACCCAACCCCCATTTTTCCAACACCAAACTAGAAGGCTGAGGTAACAACCTCCTTGTGAGAACCAACTCACACTTCTTAGGAAACAACTTGAACACAAGACACCAATCTTCCTATGCACCACCCAACCACCCTTATTTCAAATATTAACAAAACTTCATTACAAAATACAAAAGATACACCCTTGAACCAATCACACTTAACAAGGTGACACCCTTTCCTTTTCAACTGCAAAAATGGCCCATGTCACCCTTGATTTGAAGATTTCATGTATTGCCTTCTTATACCATAAAAGATCCTTGATTTGGTTAAAATTTCCCAACTATGCCGTATTTATAATTTCTAATTTTTTTTTTTGTGTTATATGTTTGCTCAGTCAAATCTACAAACCTACAGGATGTTGCTGAAACACTGCTACAACAGGCCTATAACTCTTCTTAATTCTAGTATGAAGACTGGCCCTAAACAGTCCTAAAACTTGTGCCAAAATATCCCTCAGAATTTCCTCATATTCCCATGATATTTTCACCTTTGGTCTGCCTTAGAATATCCTCAAAAGAAGCCTTAGAACAATATTCAAACATATCCACAATACCTTGAAACATAGATCCAAAACAGAGTTGGATTTTTACCTTAGCTTGCCTCTGAGTTATTTTTCATCTTACCTTAGCTCTGTGATTTTAAACTTCCTCATATATTCTCCTAAATCGTAAACCAACCAAAGCCTATAAAAAACCTCATATCCTCCCTTAATATGCCTTGAAGACTACCTCATATCCGCCTAGTCTAGGCCACAAAATAGGCCTAAGAACATACCTAGAAATTGTCCAAACAATCCTCAGAAGATCACCTCACAAGCCTCAAAACTTTGTTGGAATAGACTTTGAACTTTCTGATATTTTCGCGCTTATCAACCTTGATTTTCCTTAGAATAAGTCACTTGAGTTGATTAACAAGAATGAAGATCCTAGGCGCCTATTAATAGTAGTTTTAGGCATCTCTTAGGGTCGAATTTACACTTTTTCCAACTAGACTTTATTTTAATTGGGGCCAACTAGACTATAGATCAATTAGGGTCGACTTCACCAACCAACGTCTTTAATATTTATTGAAAACTTTGGTCGACTTGTGAGTTTCTTTCCATGCTTTCAAGTAACTTCACATGATTATCCCAGAGGGCATATCTCTTCAACTATGAGTAACCACAGCCACCCAACAAGGAAACAACTTGATGAGATATATCGATCCATGAAGATTTTTCATGCCTTTTTAATGCCCTTTGTACTCTTTTTCTTCAATCAACTGTGGGGATTATTGACCATAGATCTAGGGAATTTTAACCATATTTTCAGGACTTCTTGACCATACATTGGAACTTCTTTTCTTGACGACAAGGGAATCTTGTAGGATTCTTCAAAGTGTCTTCTCGTGAGGGCCATGTTTAGAGATACACCACAAGGGGACTAATTTGGAGACTCCTTCAAGTAAACCCATCACTTCCAGAGGCTTCTGAACTTGCTTGAAGGATTCTTCTAGGGTTGACATAAATGACAACTAATTTTCCAACAACTTTGATTTCTTCAGTTCATCGTGCTTCCTTTTGCATATCCTTGACGATTCTTTTACATGACTATTGAAATATTGCTTCGATTCCCTTGGAGGAGCAATCAAACCACAACCTTTGGAAATGTGTCCAAAATTGTTGCATTTGTAACATTATACTTCATTATTCAATGAGCCAAAACTGTTATAGTTTATGTTATAAGATTCACGAGGCTTTCTGAGATAGTTATTCTTAGGGTATCCTCCATAGTTTCTCATGTTCCTAGCATAAGCTCTACAATTTATTGCCTTGTGCCCAAAATTGTTGCAGGAATAACATAATCGAAGAAGGACAGTTTGGTACCTGAGTGTGGGAGATCTTCTAGGTGGTGTAGATATTCTATAATCTTCTTCTTGAATCCTCTCCATTGTTGGTTGTTGATTCTGCATCCCTCTGATTGGATGATATTCTTCTTGGATGATCTCCATTTATTGAATGTTCTCCTTTGAAGGCTTGAATTATTCCTTCTTGATGGGACCTCTAATGAGTTCTGCATAACTCTTTTGTTCTGCTTCTTTTTCTGTCGTCATGGAACTTGAACCCTTATCACTATGAGTTTTCTTGTATCCTAGTCCATACTTGTCATAGCATGGCCTTTGACTGCTGATGATTTCATCTAATATTTTGGTGTTATTGCCAAAGTTCTGTAGGATGTCCTTCTTCTAACGTTCCTTCCTTAGTGAGATTATTTCTGCTTCCAGGTTTTTCTTTATTTTCTCCTTTTTCTTCCAACTGGTTTTTGAGTGTTTCTTCATTCATTCTGGCTTCTTCCAACTAAACTTTTACACTGATGATAATCTACTCCATTTTTTCATAATTTTTATTGGGACTTTGAGAATACTCCTTTAGCTGGCTTAGTTATATCTTGAGTGACTTGTTTGTTTTCCCTTTCTCTTTTTAGATCTCTTAAGGCATTGATCAATTCTTCCTCAAGACCCACTTCTCCTTCGTCTTCACAATATTCCTCATCAAGGTTTTCTTCTTGAGTTTCCATTTCCATAGAGAGCACTCTTTCCGAGTCATCATCACTATCGATATCCTCACTAGATGAGGAACTATCTTCTCTTGAATATAGACTTTTCTTGAAGAATTTTATTTTGTTTCTTTTCTTGTCCCTTTTTTTATATTTCTTTTCTTTCTTACGAACTTCTTCTTCTTCATCACTATCTGTACCTCTTGTATAAGGGCATTTGGAAGAAAAATGACTAATTTTACCACAATTAAAGCATTTTAAGGAAAACTTACCTTTTTACTTGCCAGTGCCTTTCTTCAACCTCCTCATGAAGTTGGCTATTTCTTCATCTTAATATGAATCATCACTGTAGTTGGAGCTTGAATTTGACTTTGTCTTGTTCTTTCTTGTCTTCTTGGATGCTTTAAAAGTTTCTTCCCTTCTGGATGGATTATCTTGTTCTTTTCTCATTTCATAAGCTATAAGTATTCCATGTATCTCATCCATGTTCAACTAATCAAGATATGCTATTTGTTATAGGGATGAAATCTTAAGATCAAATATAATTGGAAGAGACCTTAGTATCTTTTGAACAATTACTGAACCTTTAATTTCTTCTCTCGGTCCTCTAATAGCATTCACTATTTCATCAAATCTCAGAAATTAAGTTGTAATATCTTCACCTTCCTTCATTTTTAGATGTTCAAATTGACCTCTATAAGTTTGAAGCTTGCCCCCCTTGACTTTGGCATCTCCTTTGTAAATATTTTTAAGTTTGTCCCAAATTTCCTTTGTATAGTTGCAATGCATAACCTTGACATATGCTAAATCAACCAGGTCACTTAGAATAACATTCATAGCCTTCAAATTGTTTTCATAGAGTTCTTTTCCAGATGCATTTCTTGGGGGAGAGTCGGGTGTCTTATATCAATTTACTACTTCTTTCCAGACATCAAACCCATGTCCTTGCAAAAATGTTCTAATCCTTCTGCTCCATAAATTATAATTCTGACTATCAAACACTAGCGTTCCATTCTTAGTGCAATCTATGATCTGCCTTCCAGTGGTTAGATTGTTCTTGAAGGACTCACTATGATACCAATTGTTGTTATATTTAGGGATACTAAGAGTGGGGGGTGAATCAATATCCACGATTTGTCACTTTTTAACTTATAATTGCATTCAATATATTGTTTCATTAAAGATATCATACAATAAAACAAGCAACCATAGATACACAATGCAAAAGTTTTTTACTTGGAAACCCAAAAGGGAGAAAAATACAAAACACTTTTTAATATATCAGACGATTACATCACTGGAAGCACTAACTTTCAAGATTCTCTAGCACCAACCCTCTAGATTTTCTAGCACCAACTAGAAGGAGGTACCAACCCCCTTGGGAGCACCAACTCACACTTTTCGAGCACCAACCTGCAAACATAGTTCTCAGATGATGTGTTGAAGTCGACAGGAATAGACTCGTCGAAGGAGGGCCTTGATGTATCCCCCATCAACGACACGAAACCAACATAGAGATGTAATTGGTGGATCAGATGAACATGGACTGACACAGGTATTGAAACAAGATATTTGTGATGGCTGACTCTTGAGGCAGATACTTCCCTTGAACACTGAGGCATGACAACATAAACTTGACAGAGACCACAAATTGATAATGCAATTGTTACTGTGACTTACGTCGGGTGACCCAAAGGAGTAAGGAAACTCAAAGGATTGGTTCAGTGTAGAGGTTCAACAAATTGAAATGCGTGCAAAGATAAAATTTTGTGTTCAAGGGCGACTGCAAGGTCACTAGTAAAGTTCTCAAAAACTGCTTGTCTTGTTTCTTTCAATTTTTCCCCCATCTAGATAGACGAGTACCTATTTTTGGTTTAACGAGCTCGAGGAGGGTAACACATGCTCGATATAAATCACCTTCGGTAAGTTCCTCTTCCTTTGTTTAACGAACTAGAATAAGTAAGGGTTCGATCCCATATGGGCCCTTCAATGTATGATCGTTTAACGAGTCCAGAGAAGGTAAACTCGGTTGTTTTTCATAATTAGAGAGTCTGAAAATGACTTAAAGATGACTCCAATGTGGTCATTTTTCGTAATATTAATCTCGCGAGGTCGAAAAAGAGATAAATTATCACTCGAAAGACGCCCTTTCAAATCTTTTAATGAGTGGGAAAGGAAACAAGATCACTCTGCAATCTTTTTATGTTTAGAGAGTCTAAAAAGAGCTTAAAGATGACTCTGAGGGGTTCCTTTTTCATATAACCTTTACGAGTCCGAAAAAGTGATAAAAGTATACTCGGTTACATTCTCATGTATTTTACAAGTGCGAGAAAGAACAAAGACTAAGCTCGGTACTCTGCCCCTAGCTTGAAAGCTAGTGGCATAACTCCAGAATGATCATCAAAGGCTGGAGACATGCCCTCCCAAGCTTCAATTCATTCACCGACTTTGATGTTGTCACCAATTTCTATACTAGAAGGAGAAAAATGATACAGGTGGATGAAATGAAGGTTCAAATACGAG
>SNQJ01S0023655.1:0-60569 GCA_010110895.2 Picea sitchensis
CTCCTATATTTTAGGGAGAATATTACTCTAGGAGAATATTCTCTTCAGTTCACACTTCAGTTTGATCAGTTGAGTGGAGTCTAGATGCCACATTGCTATTATCACCATGCAACATTGGGCTCATCACCAACTAATGTGCACTATCCTTGGGATCATCACTATAGTATCGTATTATTCATGATTCCCTTATCTCCTCCTCACTTCATTCTATTTCAATCAGTTACTTAAAGATTGATAGACTAGTTAACTCAGCTAGGTGGAAGTTCACTCCCATAACTGCCTGAGAGACTAGACTAGGTGGCAGTTTACTCCCATAACTGCTCGTGTGTTTCCAGATCACTCTAGACCACCACTATGGCGCATTGTCTTCTCCTCCATTGTGCATTGGTCAATTTATACAAAGTATATCATTTGTAAATTATCATTCATTATTTTGGTTAATGAGAATTCTTGCATTCTTTCTCTGTTGCTTCTCTTTTCTTCTATTTTCTTTGCAAATGTGTATGTCAATTCCTAGCTAGATATTATCTGTGCAGGATCAACACATTTACATGGTATTAGAGCCGACAAACTTCTAGGGAAAAGACATACTAAATTATTTTTGCAAGTACCAAATATTGAAGACAACGGAAAAATGGAATTTCCAAATGAATTCATTCTTACACCTTACAACTTATTTGCATGGAACGAGAAGACGATAATGCATCTTCAAAGCAGAGGATTTTATAGGTTAACCATGAATAGAGAGGTAGAACCAACATAAGCCTTAGAAAAATCCAAGTATCTAAATCGAATGGATGAAGCGTTCAGAACAATTTGCATTCTCATTTCTCTTGAACTCCTCTTTCACATATCCTCCAGTAAAACCCCCAATGAAGCCTCGACCACCATGGAAGGGATTTTTGGAAAATAGGAAGGGATGAGGGGACACATGCTCAAGGTGGAATTGCTCACATTGGATCCAAAAAGATTCTATAATCTCCAATATTTATTTACCAAATATAAGGATTTGTTGTCAAAACTCAAGGCTTGCGTGGTTGATAAATCTAAGGAGGAGAAAAAAATAGTTCTCACCATTCTCTCCAAACTTGGTCTAGAATAATTAGTGGTTGTATCCACATTTCATTCAGTTATATTCGCCTCTGGAGCCACCTGGAATATGCCCTCTCTAGAGGACTTTATCGAATCTCTGACACAAGAGTAGAACAATCTCATCAACATGGGAAAAATCAAAGGCCCAAAGGTGCATGCACTTACTGTGCAAGATGGAAGAAGTCATCAATATCAGAAATCTAGATACAAAGACAAAAGGAAATCACATGCAAATCCAAAGAAGGAAAGGTACTAAAATCCCTTCAACGATGCCTCTGAATCCAAAGGTAGAAAGGGAAGAAAGGGGGAGGAATGCACTTACTTCCATAAAGGATTCCATCCAGAATATTCATGTATGCAGAAACAAGTAGATATAATGACCAAAATACTTCATCAAAACAACCTTGGAGATAACAACCCCAAGGGTTCCCAGAAGAAGTAGCCAGAAGATCAGAATCCCAAGAAAGGCAATTCTAGCCATGCTTTGATTTCCATCAACTCCTCTCTTGATGCTTGGATCGTAGATTCAGGAGAATCACACCACATGGATTCCAAAAAGGAAGTATATTATTCATTGGATGCATGCAAAGGTCCTACTATTTTGATGGGGAACAACTCTCCAGTCGAGGTCACAGGCAAAGGAATAATTGAACTCAAAAACAGAAGCTTCGAAAATGTGTTGCACATTCCCAAACTTTCCATCAATCTTTTCTCTACGTATCAGATGAAAAACTTCGACACCAGAAAGAGAGTCATATTCACACCTGATGCAGTGGATATCTACGACATGAAAACCAATTCCAGGGTTGCTACCGATGAGGTAAATCATCAATCTAGACTTTACACATTTTTTGAATTTATTAAACCATATTTTTCATTACTTCTTACCCATACTGATGAAGGCAGTAGGATATGGCATGAAAGGTTTGAGCATTTAAATTTCAGATAAATGCAACAACTTATCAAGCAAGGAATGCTTGATGGTCTACCCGACATCCACTTATCCAAATGAATTTGTGAGGGACATGTTCTTGAAAAACACCCTCAAGAGAAATTTGACAAAGGAAACACTCAAAAGGCTTCCTCTCCTTTAGATCTGATCCATAGTGACCTCATGGGCCCTTTTCCGCATCCATCAATTAGAAAATAAAGGTACGTGCTCATTTTTGTTGATGATTTCTTACACTTCACATGGATTTTATTTCTCAAGAAAAAATCAGAGGTCTTTCAACACCTCAAAGATTTCAAAGCCCTTGTTGAGACACAGTCACGAAAGAAAATCAAATTCCTTCGAAAAAATAACGGGGGAGAGTATGTCAACCATGAAATACATAATCTTTTTCATGAGGCAGGGATTCAGTTGTAGCACACGGTTCCCTATACTCCGCAGTAAAACAAAGTTGCTGAGTGGAAAAATAGATCTCTAAAAGAGATGGCATCTTGCATGCTACATGCAAAGTCACTTCCATATAGATTATGAGTTGAAGCACTTAGTTGTGCAAACTACATCCAAAATAGATCTCCCCATATATATTTCAAGGATAATTACCCCTATGAGGCTTGGAGCAACCTCAAACCGAAAGTGACCCACTTTTGTATTTTTAGTTCACGTGCATGGGCCAAGATTCCCTCTGAGAAGAGGAAGGCACTTGATCCACAGAGAATAGAGTGTATCTTTTTTGGATACCCTAATGGTGTGAAGGGATATAGACTCATTGATATTTCCTCAGACTGGCTCATCATTAACTGAAGTGTCCAATTCAAGGAAAGTGTCTCGCATGTACCTCAACAGTCGCATTGATCCAGATGGATATTGGTGGCCACCCACCTATTCCAACTGGCTCCTTGTGTCCATTTTTGTTTAGCACGTCTTTCTATATTGATTTATAATTGTGATTTCTACACTTCTAGGGTTGTCTGAAGCCTCACATTCTCTAGGTGGATACGGGTGGCCTCTCGCCTAATCTAACTGGCCTATTTTATATGTCTTCATGTCAGCACATCTTGTTTTACTTTGAGGAATGTTTTAGGGCCCTAAACAATGTTTTTTTGTCTCGCCGTAGTCATATTGTTTATGGAGTTAGAGTCTGATGACAAAATGTGTATATCTCTGAAATACCTTTCCAACGGGCTATCACGCACCTAAAACAAAGGTCATATGCAAAAGTTAGGACCCTAGGAAGTTGAGGTACCGAATTACACCAACATACCCATAAGGCCCACATGAATTTTGGCATTTCACCTTCTAGGGTTAGGTTTTTGGAATTCATGAGTAATATGTAAAGGCCCTCTGGAGCCTCATTGTAATCCATTCTACTCAGACAGATGTGCATAGTTTCCACATATCTTCTCAGAGATAGATACCACCATTCGAGCAAGTTTCAGTTCTGCAGTTTTATAGTTTTAGCCTATTTCATTATTTAATAGAAGATATTGTTCACTAAATATTTGTGCTATTCTTCCTATCTATATGTTTATGGTATTCAGTCTATAATCAGTTTGTTCCACTCCTAAATCTGGATTAGTTGTATCAGAGCAGTCTGCTCTTCATTTATTTTTCTTCGTGCATGTCCCCGACAAGGTATGGGTACAAGAAGTTGGGACTCAAACCAATCGAGCCATCACCAGATCGGTCACGCAGAGCTTGACAACAACCCATGGGAGATGAAAAGAAAGTTGAAGGAGGAGGATATCCTATTAAAATGTTGCTCGAGGAATCCCTCATGTGACAAAGGAACAAAATGATGGACAACTTCGCGTTGATCCTTCAATGGTTGCCCGTGGGAGAAGCATCTTCATCAAGTGGCCATGCAACCCCCTTCAAGGTACATGTAAATTTTTATATTCCATTATTTGAAAGACTGATAGATGCAGATGTTGTAGATAAATGGTTAAATCTGCTCGTAGGATATTTTTCGGTCCACAATTTTTCCGATCTAGAAAAGATCACTTTTGCACTCCTCAAGGTCGTTCCCCATGTTAAACATTGGTGGGATACCTACTCGTAGAAAATATCCATTGAGGAATCTGCAATTTTTTTGGTGGCCCCTACATGGGATTCCTTCCGGGACACCATTAAAGAACAATACTACCCTGTTGGAAGCTACAAGGACCAGTACACCAGATGGACCACCCTACATCAAGAAAGGGACCATAAAGTACCAGACTTCACCAATATTTTCCATACCCTCTGCACCAAATTGGGTATCAAATATTTTGAATGTCATCCAGTGCTCAAATACCGCAGCTATTTGCATAGATACATTCAAACAAAAATGGAGTTCCTAGACATTGCCTCATTGGGAACCACTTATAGATACCCTGTCAAGATCGAGAAGAAGTTTAATAAAAAACGACGAGATTTTGTGATCTAGGTGGATATCGGTGGCCACCCACCTATTCCTATGGCTTGAAATTTGAAAAACAACTTTCCACCTTGGTAGTTAATCGACAGTTTTGGTTTCCAAACTAAGAGGCCATTTTGAGGTTCTAAGCGACATTTTTTGGGGATTTGGGTCCGGGGTGGTATCAAGGCTTAGGACTAGCCTCGGTCATTTTTTTTTCTCGGATAGACCTTTCCAAGGGCTATAGTGCACCTAAACAAAGATCATTATGAAAAGGATTCACGACCTCGAGTTGATGTACTAACTTACCCAAATGGGGCCCACATGAATTTTGGCGCTTCATCTCGTGGGTTAGGTTTTGGATGTCTAGGTTTTTGACATTCATGTTTATTGTAAAGACCTTGAGCCTCATTGTAACCATCTTCTTGTGAATGGCCCTTTGATTGTCATCTCTTCTCAGATATAAGCTGCCACCATTACAACAAGATTGTTTTCCACTGCATTTTATGATTTCATCTTATTTCCTTATTGAGGAATGAGAAAACCGGTTTTCTTTGCGACAGTTTTTCGGGTTCCAAACTTCTGAGGCCATTTTGAGGTTCTAAACGTCATTTTTGGGGATTTGGGTCCGAGGTGACTGTCAAAGGCATTGAACTAGGCCAGTCGAATTTTTTTTTTCTCAGATAGACCTTTCCAACGGGCTATCGTGCACCTAAAACAAAGATCGTATGAAAAAGTTACGACCTCGGAAGTTGATGTACTAACTTACCCAAATGGGGCCCACATGAATTTTGGCGCTTCATCTCGTAGGGTTAGGTTTTTGGATGTCTAGGTTTTTTGACATTCATGTTTATTGTAAAAGGCCTTCAGAGCCTCATTGTAACCATCTTCTTGTGAATGAGCGCAGTTGTCACATCTCTTCTCAAATATAAGCCGCCACCATTACAACAAGATTGTTTTCCGTTGCATTTTACAGTTTCATCTTATTTCCTTATTGAATAGAAAACCAGTTTTACTGTATCTCTATTATTTTATGTTAAGCATATGTTAATACTATGTAGTCATTTCGTTCTGCTGATAAAATTTGGATCAGTTTGGATCTGTAAAACCCTCACAGCTGAAGCAAGGCAAAGGCAACCCCAACCCACACAGTAGGGGACCAAGTCGTGATGGTCGCCCTTAGGACAATCCGTCTAATCCACAACACAAGAAGGGAAATAAGAAGACGAAGAAGGACACAGGAAAATACTCTAAGTACCATAAAATTCCTTGGCACAACACCGACGAATGTCACTCCAAGAAGTCCCTCGTGGTCGAATTGAAGGCTTCCGAGTCAGAGGTCGATTCTGATTCTGAGTCAAATCCTAAAGGAGGGAAGCGGATTATCGATGTTGAACCCAATACCACGGTTACTACCACCAAATTACATCCAAGTTAACTAGAAGAACTAGAGGAAGGGGAACACATATTTCACTCATAGATGTGGGTCAAGGGGGCTCTGATTCACTTCATTGTCGACAGCGGTAGTCAGAAGAACCTGATTTTAGCAGAGGTCATGAAGTGGTTAAACCTGCCAACGACACCGCACCCACAACCCTACACCATAAGCTGGCTTCATCAAGGAAGTTATCATCCAATAATGTCATCTGTCCTATGACATCAAGCCTTTCAAAGATGAGGTATTGTGTGATATTTCTCCCCTTGAAGTTTGTGATGTTCTTTTAGGACAACCATATTTATGGAAGCGTCATGCTATGTATGAGTCTAGAACTTGTAGTGTTATTATCACTTTGGGTAGACAATTATACAGGATCCCAGAGGTGGCACTGCCTACTGCTATTTCTTTAATATCTGCTAAGCAATGCAGTAAGGTCATTTCATAGATCGGGAAGTTTGTCTTCTTTGTGATTCATGCTCACAGTAAACAAAAGGTTGTCGCCACATCCATGGCCTCTACAAAACACCTCTCTTTTCAGCAGAATCAAGTGGATGGGATCGTGGAAGAATACAGAGATATATTCATCTCACATACAGGGGTTTCTACACACTGCCAAGTCAAGCATCGAATTTATATGACCTCTGAAGAACCTCTACCTAATGGACCAGTTGTTGAGGAAAATATATGAAATAATCTTACTCAAACATTTTCACACTCTGCTTGGATAAATAAAAGTAGACGAGAATATCATCCTATGTTTATAGCTAACAAAAATAGCATCCTAACTCACAAGTATTAATTACGAGTGCTTAGGCTAGTCTTTTATCAAAAAAAAAGTTTGCTGGAAATTTACTTTTTATGTAATTTTTTTAACATATCAGTTGTTGAAATGAATGCAAAGATAGAAGTAAAATCACCAAGATGATAATCGAGACATATGAGACATAAAGCAATCCTTTATTTCATTCAAATTCACCAAAGAGTCATTTTCTTTACAAAATCTCATGCAGAAATTTTGGACCGAATTCAAACTTAGACATCCCCGATGGAACATACAAAAGGACATCTAATAGAAAATCAAAAATGAACTCTAAGAGATGGATCATCTTTCCACATATTGCTTCCCACTCAACTCTGCACAATATTCTTTGTCGGTCATGAAAAGTAATTCACAAACAGACAATTCTACATAGACTATCAAAGATAGATCAACACCTCTGAAAAACAAGTGTCTGAATGATGTGATTTAGCCATGAATATTGTTGTCTACAATAATACCTTGCTATAATAAAAGAGAATTAGGCTTGTAATGAATAAATGAATGAATGAAAACTGAACTATCTCAGCATAAACTCAAAGAGAAAACCTTAGTATGCTTATGCTTTTATCCTCCCTGTGTTCCTCCCTTTCCTTTTTCTTTTAAACAATTTAGAATTGGTTGAAGTAGTTGAACCAACTCATTAGTTAAGTTAATTAAAAGACTCAACCAAATTGATTTAGGGGGAAAAGTAATAATCATAATAAAGGTCATAAATAAATAATAACTAGTAGGTGGGACCCCTTGTGACTCCCTTTATCTCATAACAATCATAACAATCATAACATAACCATTAGTTAAGTAAAACACACCTCCTTGTGTCCCCCATCCACATATTCACATTTGACAATTTAGCTCATGACATTTGAAATTATTTTCAAAAATATTACTCATGTAACCAAAAATAAAACATGTTGTCCAAAGTTCCTTGAAGTCAACTGTGATAAAAATAAAACTCAAAAAACATATTTCCCACTCTGGGATGAAATATTTCCTTGATTGTTGTTGTCACCCTTCGATTTTCCTCCTTTGGTTGTGCTGATACTTTAGGCCTAATCTTGTTGATCACATGGGAACAATTGTCCCTCAAAAGAATCTAGGAAGACACGGATTTTTCAGAGCCATTGGAGGGTGAGGAAGGGGCAGCAGTGAATTTTCCTTTGTCAAGGACATGGTGGGCCTCAGTTTTCAATATCTTTCTAGCATGGGAGGATTGTACTGGTGAGTAGGGAGCATCTTGGACAATCTAGTTTTTATGCGGAGTAGCAGGCAAGGACAAATTGGGCCAGCCACGATGTTGGGAGACTGTCGGGTGGGAAATCTCTTGCCATCCATCGTTTTTAGGAACCTCGGGCTGCAATGAGACGTGAGGAGGCACATGGATACCAAGGGCTTGTAGAACTTCGAAAGGAGGCCTTTCAGGCGTAGGTTGGACTACTCCTTTCCCAAACCAATTGAAAAATATGGCCTGGAACAATTGGACAAGCTCTTGTGAATCAACATCAAAATGTATGGAGAACCTGGGCTTTCTTGGGCCCATATTCCAATTACCTCTCCCTCTGTTTCCTTGTCCATGGATACCTCGGCTGAAAAAACTCATTCTTTCATGCATGATTGATTAGAAAATATTCTTTTAAATAACCACACATGACAACTCTTAAAAATATGAAATATCTTTGGCTCAATGATGTATCAGAATCATGCAATCCAATCCATACAAATTGTTTTATTGTTTATCAACGAGAAGGGGGTGAATAAAGGGTCCTATGATATGTGAGGGGTTTGTATTGAGCAGAAAATGATATGAAGAGGCGGGGGACAAATGATTACTTCTCAAGGAAAAAAACAATCAACTGCAAACCAAAGAAAACATCACTATAATTCACCAAGACACTACTACTTCCAACTACTTCAACACAAAATTTTCGTGACTATAATCATTTTTTAGAATAGGGAGTGAAAAATGAATGTGGGAAGGTGATGGGATTGTAATTAACAAAAAATGAAATAATGGTAGGGAATGAGAGCGGGCATTCTTCAAAAAATTAATCAAGTAATCCATATAGTCATTTTGTTAAAAGGAGATTCACCAACCAAATGATCACAACAATCACTGTGTATTAGCTAGTCACTGCTCATAGTAAAAAATATAACACAACGCCATCAATAAGATAGTATGCATTCCACAAAATCTGTAAGGAGTTATGTTCTTCTTATTTATAACAATTCTCAAATGTGTAATAGTAATTATTTCCACTTTGTTAAAAAACAACCACTGCCCACACATTTCTTCAATAATCAAATACGCCCAAAGTCATGTTTCACAAATTGTAGTGAAGTTATACTGCCATTGTAAATGGGCTTATCTTTTAAAATGCATGACATTCCTTAAACATACATAATGGCAGTCAGCCAAATAATCCAGACTAAACTTGCAAAAAAATGGATGGTCATTTAAACAGACAGACAATAGCCACCATTCCAAAAAATGCTATGCACAGAATAATTCAATTATGCAAGTGTAATTATGTCACTATACAAGCTCAATTCAATGTGACTCTAACATGTTGGGTTGTCCATCATGATGAGGTATCAACAACATGCATGTCTTCATAAAAAATAAATAAAAATCGAAAAGCAACAAATTCGTGCTTAAACTTTGTGACTATCTTTGATTGTGGAACCCAAAACATCCATATTATACATAGTCGTATTATTAGCTTAACCCATCGTGTCGAGCTATCAATCTAACACAGTATTGCTTCAAATTGATCAAATTGCAACCAAACATGTTGTGTAAAATGCAGGCTTATGCAATCACATAATCGTAATTCATACAATGGATGGATTTTTTACAGTCATCCGGGTTGCAATAACCATTTGGCCCCAAATGAAATCACATTAAAATAACCATTTATTCATTGTGTAGAAGCACCACACACACAAATGCAACATCCGCAAGCATCATTAAGCAATTGTAACTAATGTCAAGCTAAACATCCAAATAAGCCTTAGTGCAAAAATACCATGACTTTGTATCAACCAAACAACCAATCATGTTGTGGAAACCATGCATCGACATGGAGCGAGGCTGTGACCTTCTTAAATAAACAATACTGGGTTATCAAACACAAGGAGAGTGATTATGTATCTGGACTTCCCAATTAACAATGTAGGGTTATTCATTTTAATAACACATGCAGTGACCATATATCAACCCACACGATCGCCATAAGACCAACTGGGTGAGTCTGTACCCAGTTTTGTTGAAAATACACAATGATCCAAGAATAACTAGGTGGTAAACCCAACAGGCCACGCCGATCTTCTCTATCAACCCTCAGACCTATGGAATTAAGGGTTTTCTCTGTGACGAACACAGGAAAAGATATAGCTAACTCCCTTCAATGGTGAGAACCTCCTAAGACCAACAGTGCATACACAGAGAGAACCACAACTTATTCATGGACATGTAACAAATCCCGCGACAGGAGGGCTAAAACAGAAGGGTGAGGCTCCAATTCGACCTGACAATGATACTTAACACATGCAGGGTATAACCCTCATGGTTCTCCAATCAAGAAACCACAACGCTGAAGTGAAGACATGGCTGAGAAAGAACCAAATAACCCACTGCACAACCTTTGATGGTGAAAACAAAGAAATGCTCAAGTGAAAAAAACACAGTGACACAGAGTGCTTCCAACCATTAAACCCACAAAAACCAAATACTGGATATAGTGACAAATGCGTGAGGATATCCAGGAACCCAAGACCAAACAAAAAACCCTCCAACTTAACCAGCAAAGGTAACAAAGAGCCCTTATGGTTGCTAACCCCCAAGATGACCAATAACACTTATGAATTCAATATTATTGCAGAAAGAACCATGAATGATTCATTCCAAAATCAGAATTTTACACAGTTGCAATATTTAAGGAAAGCACAAACCAATACACCCAAGCCAATAATCATTTCATAACTAGAGTAGACTCATGAATGGCCAAAAAAACACATACCTATAATCGAACACCTTAGAACGCGAGCTGGTCGAGCGGTTCCTCTCTATTAAGAAATCAGAGTATAACCACAACAACAAGTTTGAACAATAGCTCGACGAGGGTGGCGGGCAATGGAAGGAGTAAATGTGACGTGCAGTAAATGCACATCGCCTCCACCCACAATTCATTAACTCATTAGTACATGCCAACAAGCTTTTCATTAACACCATTAAATTAAACCCTGCATTGGAATCTGCATCTATTACTTGTCAAATGTGCCATCCACATCATATCTCCCATTTTCAACTTGACCATATTACCTAATCACCATTACATATCAACTATAAAACTCGAGAACAAAATTGTATAGCTATTAACTTAGTAGCTAGGATAACAACAATCCATAAAAAAAATTGATGCACATAGTATAGTATATAGCATAGTTTAAATTCTTCCCTTTGCATTTGTTGCATTTCTTTTCATTTCTTTCCAATTGCTTGTAGTATGTGTTGTTGTTTTTTTCCAAATGCCTTTTATGTATTATTACTAATATTTTCATTGTGCAGGTTTCCCAAGAACAGATAGCAATGGTACAAATGAATAACATAGGTCGTAGTAACATAAGAACCAATACTTCATAAGTCCAATCCATAGATAATAAAAACAATATCTCATCAACCATGTAAGCAGTGTCGAACATGAGCACAAAAATCAAATAAGGACCAGACCTTATCTCCAATCTACAAGGGAGTCCCACGTACTAGTATTTTTTAGCTTTTATAATAATAGGCTTTAGCAACACTTTGTGGGCAAAACTTCGTTGACGATTTCAATCGTCAACAAACTAGCGACTCCACAGGGAAATTTGTATTCAACATATTTCAAACTCACAAGTCATGGTTTTGTGGACGAAAAATAGTAGTTCGAGAAGATATAATTAGGAAGATTATGCAACAGGGGGAGGTGAGTGGATTTAATGGAAAGATAACCGGGAATTTGGGAATAATTCATGAAAGTGTTAAGTATGAGGGGTTTTTACCATTGTATGCATAATCATTCGACAAGAATCTCCTCTTGACTTTAAGGAGAAAAAACTTTTAGACTTTCTCTTAAAATCTCAATGGATGAAGAAATGACAAGAACAAGCGGGAGATAACCAATTCTTTACAAGACAACAGTGGAAATATATAACAATTTCAAGGGTCCTTCAGAGGAGACATCATAGCAGTTGTGTAATCTTGATTTTTATTGACTAACAATGCTTCGCAGGAGTGTCACTATGGCAGAATTGATCCCACATCTTATTTTGACCAAATTAACTAAAATATGATAAGGACAAAAATCATAACAGAAGTAACAATGCAGAAATTAAAATAGCAGCAATAAAAGACAAAAATGAAGAAGACAACAAGAATTTTTTTTACTCAGAAAGTTGAAGTCAACAAAAAAAGATGCACAAAAAATGAAAGTAGAGCTAGGCTACTAGTATACAGAAAATCCAGACAACATTATAAATTTTCACGTTGGTCCCTTGCAATATTTCAAGGGAGGGTTTTTAGCGTTGTAGGAAAACTATTGCTTCTGTAAATCCTTTAAAATGTAAGAGTTAGTGTCTAAGACAAAAGAAATTTGGAAAGGACCCAACACTTGGAATTCTGTTGTAATTATCAGTTCCTTGACGCACACAATTATATCATCAAGATAGAGATGGAGACTGACCAATTCATCGAAATTTGTGTGCATAGGTATTTTAAAAGAAGTACATGTATAAAGTAAGCTAGAAAGTTGACATTAGTAAGACATGGTACTCCAATAAGTGATAAGAGTGGTTTTGTGAGCATCTACCCAGTTTGCCTTGATTTTCTTGCAACCAAACAAAGTGTCAAGTAAGGGCCCTAACTGTGACTCTACAACATGTTGCAGAACCATTTCCATATTGAGAGGAGGGAAATTATTTCTCATAATCGCTTGCGTTCAAATATTAATACAAGTTCTAATATTATCAGTGGTCCTCGAGGCAGGTTCCCAATTAGAAACCCATTCAGGGTGGACTGAAAAAAACATCCCAGCCCTTAAGAAATTTCTCAACTCCCTCTGAAAGGTTTCTTTCAGTGCAGAGTTAACAAGTCCTTGTTTTTTCCTATCTGGTTTCATAGTGCACTGAATAATACTTGGATCAAAACCACGAAGATCCTCATTAAAACAAGAAAAAAAAAATGAAATCCACCAAGTAGCTCGATAGACCTCATCTCTTCTTTATCAAAACACTGACATTTATTTTAACATTCGTTGAAGATCCAGGTGTCCTAATGTTCATGGAGATGGTTTCAACCACCTTCTTTCGCAACTCCTATGCTTTTTTTTTTTCTTTATTGCCTACATCACTCGATGAAAACGAACTCTCAAGAGGAGTCAAGCTCTCAAGAATCTTATTTTTTTTTATGGATATAATTTCCTCATGCTTGAAAGGTTCATCTTGGATGGAAGCACCAATGATCTCATCATTAGGGAGAGCCTTCCAAGATCCTACATTTCTAGGGATATATGAACAATATAAAGATTGAAAAGAACAGTCAGGCCTGTGAGGCAAAAGTTGTTGATTAAGAGAAGCTGCAAAGATAGCTATCCAACTAGCCCTTGAATTCAACTCCCTTCTAATACGAGTGATGATGAAAGATAAAAGGTTCGAGGTAAGTGCCCAAACAACTTGGGTGTATCATCCCATCATATTTTTGCTAGGAGAGCATATCTTACATATCAGGTTCACAACGAGCTCAGAATCTCCAAAAAATGAAAGGTGACCACAACCAAGATTAAGGGCGTTCTCAATGCCTAATAATAAAGCTTTGAATTCAACGGAATTGTTTGCACAAGCAAACTCTAACCTGTAAGACATATTATGAATTCTTCCTGTAGGGGAAACCAAGATAATGTCAGCCCCATTACCTTCATTAGAGTGTGAACCATCAAAGTGAATATGCCACATATCATCATCTAAATTGATTCTTTCCAAAGGAATATTATCCTCTTCAGCAAAGATGGAATACACTCTTGGGTCCTCTTCGATATAGTTTACGCTAGATTGCGGAACACTCTCTATGTAGGGTTAAATTATTCCCTCTCTAAGGACTATAATGTTCTTATCGTTCCGAGGAACAGATAAATGTTTCTCGTCGAGTGAGAGGTATCCACCTGTTAAGGCTTTCCAATCTCTTCCCAATATAATTGAGTAATTTCTTATAGGCATATCAATTACCTGAATGTTGAGCATTGTTCTTATCTCAGGATAAGCACACAAAACCAAGGTCACATCCTTAATCTCTCCTATGGTTGTTTGTTGTAGAATATATAGTAGATCATGCTTTTGGCATTTTCATTTGTACAAGACAAGCCTATATCTTCCATAAAAATCTTTGACATCACACTTGGGCTTGAACCACCATCAATGAGGCAAAAATGGGAAATCTTATCCACAATATATACAGAAAT
This sequence comes from Picea sitchensis, assembly GCA_010110895.2. Lineage (NCBI taxonomy): Eukaryota > Viridiplantae > Streptophyta > Pinopsida > Pinales > Pinaceae > Picea > Picea sitchensis. The sequence goes on from SNQJ01S0023655.1 coordinate 14,182, forward strand.
ATAAAAAGGGGAATTTTTTACAAGGTATCTAAAGTTATGTACACCTAATTTATTTATAGAATAATCCTCTTCATTTACCTCTTCAGAAATATTGGCTACAATGGAATCTTTTCCTTCCATGAATTGTTTTAGATGCATCTGTTGTTCAGGGATGACAACCATGTCTAGAAGGGTTGCATCTACTTTGATGTTGGCCAACTAATTCAAGATATTGTATCTGGAAGAGGGGAGAGGAGGAGTGATTCCTTGACTTTCAGGAACTTTAGGAACCTGGAGAGTAGAAGCGATTGATGATGAGCTCAGGCTAGAAGAATTGCGGGGAGGATCAAATTATCCCTTGGGAGCATAGGATTTGTTCCTAGTATTAGTGACCATTGCGTCTTCTGACTCTGCGAAGTCTAAGACAATGATAGTAGCTTCTGGTCTTTTACCAAAGATCTTATCTCTGGCACTCTTCTTTACCTGACATGTGGTTTCCTCATGGTGTTCGTCACAAAAGTTACACCAACTCCGAGGCAGGATAGCTTTAGGCTGAAAATTGTTTTCAACTGGATTTCTAAAGGGAGGTGTAGAAGAGTATGAAGCTCCAGGCATGAGAGGGGAGACAATACTCTTCTTCTCAAATGTTATCATATGGTTGTTTGTACCATCTATAAGAGAGAATAAATGTTTATCTGTCTAACCGATTCTCCATGGTGAAGACTAGTTCTTTCAAGTTGTTCTTCATACTTTGAACAAGCATGCAGAGAGGAACCGAGATTATCAATGGATTTTTCCTCAAGCCTATGATGGTAGGGGGAAGGCAATGCATTGTAGTAATGCATGAAAGAAGATTGGTTCTGAGGGAAAATAAGTTTGGGGATTTGATTTTATAACTCTGTGAAACACAAGTTGAAAGACTTGATGGTCTCACCATCCTTATAGGTGGCATTATTGTATTCCCTTAAATTCTTGGTGGGGATTTTGGATATCCCATAAGTGGACCAGACCCAATAGATTAACTCCTCCCAAGTAGACAGAATCTTAGGGGGAAGGTCAAAGAAGTTGGCCGAAGCCTTTCCTTCCAAGGAATTGATGAACAAGTGCATGCAAGTGTCATTTTCGTTGGCCCCTATGTTATGAAAAGCATTAGAAAATGCCACTAGATGTCTGTTTGGACTGATAGTGTTATTTCTTGAAAACTTAGGAAGGTTCTCTTTAAACTTCGGAAGTGGATGAGTAGAAGATGCTAGGTTAAGAGGAGAGGACACATGCCACGGTGTGGTTGTGGCATCTTCCTTGAATTGAAAAATCCCATACTTTTTAATGACTTTGGCGGGGTTTGTGGTAGATTGTACAGGGATATGGTGGCTATATAAGCTACCAATCACTAATGACGATGAAGATTGAGAATATGGAGCACTTCTACTGCTACCAGATCCACCACTAGATTCCATCCTCTGGATGATAGATAAGGGAAAGAAATATGAACTGGATGAATCATATAAAGTTCTCCTTAGAGAACTTTGTTGGGCAAATAACACAACGTTTCTTCTTCCTATTTCAGCAATAGGATTGATTTCAGGTGACAAGCCTCTTCTTCTTCTAGAAGCATGAGAGTCTAAGGACATGAAATAAAGGCCAAAACTAAAGAAACAAAAGGTTACTGCTGATTTATAGGTTGTCTATGTCTAGCTTCCAATTGTTCTTGAGCACTAATATCTCGTTCAATTGCTGCCCAAGAAAGGTTAAACTCAACACAGGTATTGGTAGTGTCTAAGATGGTATTAAATAGATTCAAAGAAATGTTGGTCTGGTCTTGAAGGCTAGGCTCAATATTGGGCTGCCTTGCAATAGGAACAGTCATTAAGTATAAACATTCAAAGAGCCAATATCAGAAAAGAAAGATGTATCAATGAAAATCGAGTATAAAAATTAACCAGAGAGATATCGAAGATCTCCCCAGTATGGTCGCCAAATAAATGTTGAGGAACATATATGAAATAATCTTACTCAATCATTTTCAGAATCTTCTTGGCTACATCAAAGTAGAAAGGAATATCACCCTATGTTTATAGCCAACAAAAATAACATCCTAATTCACAAGTATTAATTACGATTGCTTAGGCTAGTCTTTTATCAAAAAAAAAGCTTGATGAAAATTTACTTTTTATGTAATTTTTTGAACATATCAGTTGTTGAAATGAATGTAAATAGAGAATTAAAGTCACCAAGATGATAATCGAGACAGATGAGACATAAAGCAATCCTTTATTTCATTCAAATTCACCAAAGAGTCATTTTATTTACAAAATCTCATGCAGAAATTTTGGATCAAAGTCAAACTTAGACATCCACGATGGAACATACAAAAGGACCTCTAACAGAAAACCAAAACTGAACTCTGAAAGATGGATCATCTTGCCACATATTGTTTCCCACTCGACTCTGCACAATAGCCTTTGTCAGTCATGAAAATTAATTCACAAACAGACAAGTCTACACAGACTATCAAAGATAGATCAACACCTCTGAAAAACAAGTGTCTGGATGATGTGATTCAGCCTTGAATATTGTTGTTGACAATAAGACCCTGCTATCATAAAAGAGAATTAGGCTTGTGATGAATAAATGAATGAATGAAAACTGAACTATCTCAACATAAATTGAAAGAGCAAACCTTAGTATGCTTATGATTTTATCCTCCCTTTGTTCTTCCCTTTCCCTTTTCTTTTAAAACATTTAGAATTGGTTGAAGTAGTTGAACCAACTCATTAGTTAAGTTAATTAAAAGACTCAACCAAATTTAGTTAGGGGGAAAAGTAATAATCATAATAAAGGTCATAAATAAATAATAACTAGTAGGTGGGACCCCTTGTGACTCCCTTTAGCTCATAACAATCATAACAACCATAACATAACCATAGTTAAGTAAAACACACCTCCTTGTTTCTCCCATCCACATATTCACATTTGACAATTTAGCTCATGACATTTGAAATTATTTTCAAAAATATTACTCATGTAACCAAAAATAAAACATGTTGTCCAAAGTTACATGAAGTCAACTGTCATAAAAATAAAACTCAAAAACCATATTTCCCGCTCTGGGATGCAATATTTCCTTGATTGTTGTTGTCACCCTTCGATTTTCCTGAATTTGCCTCTGGCTGTGCTGAGCCATTATGCCTAATCTCACTGATCACATGGGAACAATCATCCCTCAAAAGCATCCAGGAAGACATGGATTTGTCAGAGCCTTTGGAGGGTAAGGAAGGGGAAGCAGTGGTTTTTCCTTTGTCAAGGGAATGGTGGACCTCAGTTTTAAATCTCTTTCTAGCATGGGAGGATTTTATTGTTGAGTGGGGATCAACTTGGACAATCTGGTTGTTAGGCGGAGGAGAAGGCAAGGACAAATTGGGCCAACCATGATGTTGGGAGACTGTCGGGTAGACAATCTCTTTCCATCCATCATTTTCAGGAACCTCCGGTTGCAATGAGACGTGAGGAGGCACATGGATACTAGGGTTTTGCAGAACTTGGAAAGGAGGCCTTTCAGGCTTAGGTTGGACTACTCCCTGCCCAAACCAATTGAAAAATATGGCCTGAAAAAATTGGCCAAGATCTTGTGAATCAACATCAAAATGTATGGAGAACCTCGGCCTTCTTGGGCCCCTCTTCCAATTACCTCTCCCTCTGTTTCCTCGACCATGGCTACCTCATCTGAAAAAAATCATTCCTTCATGCATGATTGATTAGAAAATAGTCTTTTAAATAACCATACATGAAAATGCTTAAAAATATGGAATAGATTTGGCTTAGCGATGTATTAGAATCATGCAATCCAATCCATACAAATTGTTTTACTATTTATCAATGAGAAGGGGGTGAATAAAGGGTCCTAGGATATGTGAGGGGTTTGTATTGAGAGTAACATGATATGATGAGGTGGGGNGGGGGGGGGGGGGGAACGATTGTTGCTCAAGGACAACAACAATCAACTACAAACCAAAGAAAACATCACTGTAATTCACCAAGACAGTGCTACTTCCAACTGCTTCAACAAAGAATTTTCTTGACTATAATCAATTTTTAGAACAGGGAGTGAAAAATGAATTTGGGAAGGTGATGGGATTGTAATTAACAAAAAATGAAATAATGGTGGGGAATGAGAGTGGGTAATGTTCACAAAATTAATCAAGTAATCCATATATTCATTCTGTTAAAAGGAGATTCACCAACCAAACGATCATAACAATCACTGCGTATTAGCTATTCATTTCTCATAGTAAAAAATCTAACACAATGCCATCAATAAGACAGTATGCATTCCAAAAAATCTGTAAGGAATTTTGTTCTTATTTATAACAATTCTCAAGTGTGTAATAGTAATTATTTCCACTTTGTTAAAAAAAACCATTGCCCACACATTTCTTCAATCATCAAATACACCCAAAGTCGTGTTTCACAAATTGCAGTGAAGTTATATTACCACTGTAAACAGGCTCATCTTTTAAAATGCATGACATTCCTTAAACATACATAATGGCAGTCAACCAAATAATCCAGACTAAAATTGCAAAAACCTGGATTGTCATTTAAACAGACAGACAATATCCACCATTCCAAAACATGCTATGCACATAATAATTCAATTATGCAAGTGCAATTCTATCACTGTACAAGATCAATTCAATGTGACTCTAACATTATGGGTTTTCCATCACGACGAGGTATCAACAACATGCATGTCTTCATAAAAAAATAAAAAAAATAAAAAAACAACAAAGTTGTGCTTAAATTTTGTGACTATCTCTGAGTGTGGAACCAAAAACATCCATATTATACACAGTCGCATTATTAACTTAACCCATCGTGCTGAGATATTGATCTAACACAGTATTTTCTTCAAATTGATCAAATTGCAACCAACCATGCTGTGTAAAACCAGGCTTATGAAATCACATAATTGTAATACATACAGTGGGTGGATTTTCTACAGTCATCTGGGTTTCAATAACCATTTGGCCCCAAAAGAACACACATTACAATGACCATTTATTCGTTTTGTAGAAACACCACACACACAAATGTAGCATGCGCGAGCATCATTAAGAAATTGTAACCAATGTCAAGATAAACATCCAAATAATCCTTAGTGCAAAAATACCATGACTTTGTATCAACCAAACAACCAATCATGTTGTGGAAACCACGCATCGAAATGGAGCGAGGATGTGACCTTCTTAAATAAACAATACTAGGTTATCAAACATAAGGAGAGTGATTGTTTATCTGGACTACCCAATTAACAATGCAGGGTTATTCATTTTAATAATAGAGACAATGACCATATATCAACCCACACGATCGTCATAAGATCAACTGGGCGAGTCTATACCCATTTTTGTCGAAAATACACAACCATCCAACAATAACCATGTGGTAAACCCGACAGGCCACATCGGTCTTCTCTATCAACCCTCAAACCTGTGGAGTTAAGGGTTTGCTTTGTGACCAACATAGGAAAATCTAAAGCTAACTCCCTTCAATGGTGAGAACCTATGAATACCAACAGTGCATATGCAGAGAGAACCACAACTTATTCATGGACTGGTAACAAATCTTGTGATAGGAGGGCTAAAGCATAAGGGTGAGGCTCTAATTCGACCTGTCAATGATACTTAACACACGCAGGGTATAACCCTCGTGGTTCTCCAATCAAACAACCACAATGTTGAAGTGAAGATAGGGCCGAGAAAGAACCAAATAACCCATTGTGCAACCTTTAATGGTGAAAACAAACCAATGCTCAAGTGAACAGAACACAGTGACATAGAGTTATTCCAACCATTAGACCCACAAAAACCAAAGACTGGATATATTGACGAATGCATGAGGATAACTAGTCACCCAAGACCAAACAAAAAACCCTCCAACTAAACCAATAACGGTAACAGAGAGCCCTTATGGCTGCTAACCCCTAGGATGACCAATAACACTTATGAATTCAATATTATTGTAGAAAGAACCATCAATGCTTCATTCCAAAATCACAATTTTACACAGTTGCAATACTTAAGGAAAGAACAAACCAATACACCTAAGCCAATAATCATTTCATAACCAGATTAGACTCATGAATGGAAAAAAAAAGACATGCCTATAATCGAACACCTTAAAACACGAGTTGGTCGAGCAGTTCCTCTCTGTTAAGAAATCAGAGTACAACCACAAAAACAAGTTTGAACAATAGCTCGACTAGGGTGGTGGCCAATGGAAGGAGTAAAGGTGACTTGCAGTAAATGCACGTCGCCTCCACCCACAATTCATTAACTCATCAGTACATTCCAACAAGATTTTCATTAACATGATTAAATTAAACCCTACGTTGGAATATACATCTATTACTTTTCAAATGCGCCATCCACATCATATCTCCCATTTCCAACTTTACCATATTACATAATCACCACTGCATATAAACTATATAAATCAAGAACAAAATCTCATAGCGGTTAACTTAGTAGCTAGGATAACAACAATCCATAAAAAAAATCGATGCACATAGTATAGTATATAGCATAGTTTAAATTCTTCCCTTTGCATTTGTTGCATTTCTTTTCATTTCTTTCCAATTGCTTGTATGCGTTGTTGTTTTTTCCAACTGCCTTTTATGTATTATTACTAACATGTCTATTGTGCAGGTGTCCCAAGAACAGATAGCAATGGTACAAATGAATATCATAGGTCGTAGTAACATAAGAACCAATACTTCATAAGTCCTATCCACAGCTAATAAAAACAAGATCTCACATGTAAGAAGTGTCGAACATGAGCACAAAAATAAAATAAGGACCAGACCTGATCTCCAATCTATAAGGGGGTCCCACCTACTAGCATTATTTAGCTTTTATAATAATAAGCTTTAGCAACACTTTGCAGGAAAAACTTCGTTGACGATTACAATCGTCAACACCAGTCTATCGATGCTCGCTGATGGAGAATCACAAAATCAGGTGACAGATCCAAGAGCTTCTTCAAAAGGGGCACATCATACCCAGACCCTCCCCTTTTAGAAGACAGATTGTACTGGTGTGGAAGAAGGACGAAACTTGGTGATTCTGCATTGATTACAAATCCTTAAACAAAATCACAGTCAGGATCTGCTATCCCATTCCCAGGATTGATAACCTTCTTGACCAACTCAAGGGGGAAAATTTATTCAACAAGATTGACCTGAAGTCTGGCTACCATTAGGTTCCCATTGAACCAACGGATGTCTGGAAGACAACCTTCAAGTCTAAGGAAGGTCTCTATGAATGGCTAGTCATGCCCTTTGGCTTAAAAAATGTACCAACCACTTTCATGAGGTTGATGGACTGTGTATTGAGACCCTTCACCAAATCCTTTGTGGTATTATATTTGGATGACATCCTCATCTTCAACAGAACATGGGAGGATCACATGCGGCATATTCAATAGTTTTTTAGCACTTTGTGGCATCACAATCTTTATGCCAACTTGGAAAAATGCTCTTCTGGCATGAACAGGGTCTAATACCTAGGATACATTGTTGATGAGCATGGGGTACATGTTGATCTAGCTAAGATCCAAGTCATTTGTGATTGGCTAGCCCTGACCACACTGACCGAGCTTCAGAGCTTCTTAGGACTCACCAATTTTTACCGACGGTTCATGTTGGGATTCTCCCATATTTCCTGGGCCCTCAGCCAGGTGACCAAGCACGGTGGTAGGGATAAGTTTGTGTGGGGGAACGAGAACCAACGAGCATTCGAATATATGAAACATCATTTTTTCTCATCTCTAGTACTCTCCTTGCTCGATCTGCAAGAACCCTTTGAGATTGAGACTGATGCATCTAACTATGTTGTGGGTGCAGTTCTCACTCAGCATGGGCATCCGATGGCATACCATAGTTCTAGACATTCTCTGATACTATTCTTAAATACCCCACCTATGACAAGGAAATGTATTCCATTGTACAAGCTTGTCGTCAATGGAAACATTACATTATGGGGACAAATACGATCATACACATTGATTACAAGCCTCTACAGTTCATACAGACACATGGGAAATTGCAGAACGACCGCCACCAGAAGTGGTCCACCTACCTGTAGCAGTTCCATATCAACATCATGTATAAGATATGTATCTCCAATCGTGTCATTGACTGCCTCAGTCGACCTCCTGTGGATGCACTTACCACTGTGCTCCATTCATGTGGACATGAAACATCGGAGTGGCCCCAACTTTACCAGCAAGATCTGGACTTCACCACCACATATTAGTTCTTGGGTACATGCGCCATTGTCACTGATTTTCACATTCAAGACAAAATCTTATGCCACATGGGCCATCTCTGTGTTCCTACAAGCGAGCGTGCAAAGATTATTTGGGAATCCCACTATAGTCGGGTGGCATGACATTTTGGCATAGATAAAACTATGGTCATCCTTCATAAACATTTTTATTGGCCAAAACTTTGACTGGACATCAACAAGTATATTAGATATTCCACTATATGTGCCATTTCCAAGTCGGCCATCAAGAAACAAGGCTATACACCAGTCTGCCTATTCCTGAGAAGCCATGGGATTCCATATCCATGGATTACATGTCTGGTTTTCCATCTACCAAGCATGAAAATGACTACATGTTTGTGGTTGTTGATCGATTTTCGAAGATGGTCATCTTCACAGCCTATAAGAAGACTGTCACAACAACCAATACTTCCAAGCTCTTCTTTGAACGAGTTTGGGTTCACTTTGGGATACCACAGACCATCATCTCCAACTGAGACAACATGTTCCTCAACACCTTTTGGTCGAGTCTCTGGTCTCTATTGGAAACCAAGCTCACAAAATCCACTTCTTTCCACCCCCAAATGATGGCCAAAACGAGGTCGTCAATTGGATGATTGTGCACATCCTGCGCATGTAAAATTATGAGAATCCCCGTACATGGGATGAGAGTCTCTCATATGTCCAACACAGTTACAACAGGGCTCTCCATAGTTCTATCGGCCATAACCCATTTCAGGTGGGTCTAGGATTCCAACCCTTGGGACCCATTTATGTTTCACTTCCTATTGCCACCGCACAGACAGACTCTTCCCCTCATCAGTCTGTGGTCGACAAAGCTACCATATTCATTGAACGAATTTAGCACATCCGCCAACAGGTCCAATAGATTTTGCAGAAATCCAATGCTAAGTACAAGCAACACGATGATCAACATAGGGTCCCACACCAGTTTCAGGTTGGCGACAAAGTCTAGTTACATTTGTAAAAGGGGCATCTCGTCGGGCCCCATCGGAAGCTTCGCCCACTTCATTATGGGCCTTACACTATCACCAAGGCTATGGGTAGCAATTCTTTTGAGTTCAACACACCACCCTTCCTTGGTCTACATCCAGTATTCAATCTAGAACTCCTTCGGCCATATTTTCCACCATTATCGGACACCTATGAGATCGTCGAACAAATGACACCAACCGAGCTCAACCCTGACTGCATGGATCAAGAATCCACTGATCAGATAGTGGACACACAGGTCAAGGGCACTCCCCAACAACATATCTTGCTTTATTGGGTTGTCAAAGCAGGGAAACTCCTACACCAACGCAAGTGGCTCACTCGGGTCCAAATCCAACAGAAGTGTCCTCAACATATGGGGAAACTCAACCAAGGATGATTTTAAGGATGGAAATTTATTTTAAAATGTAGAAACCTGTGTGAATATTACTAATCCTTCATATGCCAACTATAAATTATTGGCGATATTTTTGTAAAAATATTCAAATTTATAAGGATTTTATATAGTTTTTATAAAATTTTGGCGGTTTTTAAGGTAAAATTATTTTATTCTATAGAATTTGGGAGAATTATTTTTAAAATAGCGAAACTAATTTTTGGAAAAACCATGGAAAATTAGCTCATGAGCGAAATTTAGCCCCTAAAATCATCCCTGAACTCAATGCAATGGAGACCATTGCTTCCTAAGGGGGGGAGGAATGATCCAGATGGATATTGGTGGCCACCCACCTATTCCAACTGGCTCCTCGTGTCTTTTTTTGTTCAGCACATCTTTTTGTACTACTTTATAATTGTGAGTTATACACTTTTGGAGTTATCTAAAGCCTCACACATTCTCCAAGTAGATACGGGTAGTCTCTTTCCTAATCCAACTGGCCTATTTTGTATGTTTTCATGTCAGCACATCTTGTTGTACTTTCAGGGTTGTTTTGGGGCCCTAAACATTGTTTTTTTGGCTCGACATAGTCAGAATGTAGACGGAATCAGAGTCTAATGACAGATTGTGTAGTTCTTTGAAATACCTTTCCAATGGTCTATCATGCGCCTAAAATGGAGGTCGTATGCAAAATTTATGACCCTAGGAAGTTGAGGTACCAAATTACACCAACTTACCCATAGGGCCCATGCAACTTTTGGTGTTTCACCTTCTAGGGTTAGGTTTTTAGATGTCTAGGGTTTTGGAATTCATGAGTAATATGTAAAGGCCCTTTGGAGCCTCATTGTAATCCATTATTCTCAGAAGGATGCACATAGAAGCCACATCTCTTCTCAGAGATAACTACCACCATTTGAGCAAGTTTCAGTTCTACAGCTTTACAGTTTCAACCTATTTCATTATTTAATAGAAGATATTGTTCACTGAATATTTGTGTTATTCTTTCTATCTATGTGTTTATGGTATTCATTCTATAATCAATTCATTATGATCCTCAATTTGGATCATGCATGCAGACATTTTTTTTCTTCCACCTGTTATAGATGATGAGCATGCACATGCTGACTCTTCTTTAGATGAGAGTTATGTTTCAGAGGATTCATATGATCTAGATACATAGTCAATATAATCAGATGTAGAGTCAGTGCATCCAAATGCATATGCAGAGCCAAAACAGAGGCCCAAGTTGGCCCATACTACTCTTCAGGATGCAGTGGATCTTGTTGGGGATCCAACTAATACTAGGAGGACTCGATCTGATTTCGAGGAGCCTCCTCTTGCACTCACTACCACTGAACTAATGCCTCTCGGGCATGTTTTCTTGGTTCAATCTTCAGATCCACAATCTTATGGAAAGGATGTTGTAAATACATTTTGGGAATCCACCATGTAGGAGGAGTACAACTCCCTCCTCGAGAACCAGACTTGGGATCTAGTTCCCCTTCCTTCAGGAAGGAAACTTGTCAGGTGAAATTGGGTCTACAGGACCAAGAGTGCAGCGAATGGACATATTATCATATACTAAGCTGGGGTAGTTTCTAAAGTCTTTCAGTAGGGGCATGGCATTGACTATGATGAGACCTTTCACTCCAGTAGCGAAGATGGATTCCATACGTTTGGCACTTTCCATTGCGACAACAAAAGGATGGGAATTCCATCAGATGGATGTGAAGAATGCATTTCTTCACAGAGATCTCTCTAAGGAGATCTATATGGAACATCCCTAGGGATTTATGCATGATTCATCTTTATTCTATCGACTGAAGAAGTCTCTTTATGGCCTCAAGTAGGATCCGAGGCTATGGTATGCCAAGATGGACTCCTACCTATTGTCACATAACTTTTTACGTTGTAAGTCAGACCCGAATATTTACATGCTTAGGAAGATTGATTCACTTCTACTCCTAGTTTTGTATGTCGATGATTTTTTTATCACCGGTTGCTTGACTTCAATGATTGTTGAAGTCAAGAGGATTATGCATGACAGATTCTTGATGACAGACATGGGTCTGCTACATTTCTTCCTTGGACTGGAGATCAGTCAGGATGCATCAGGAATCAAACTGTCTCGGGCCAAGTATGCACGAGATCTCCTTGAGAGATTTCACATGGAAGACTGCAAGTCTTCTCCGACTCCTTCCTATTAGGAGTCAGACTTGAGGATGGCGGGGACACTCCACTGGTTGAAAACACACTATATAGAAATCTAGTGGGGAGCTTGTTATGTCTCACACACTCTAGACCATACCTCTCCTATGCAGTTGGAATAGTCTACAGGTTCATGTAGGAGCCAAATGAGCTACATTGGAAAGTTGCAAAGTGTATCCTTAGATACATACAGGGCACCATCACCTTTAGGATTCACTATTCAGCAGAATCTACATTGGACCTCAACGAGTTCTCTGATTTCAACTGGGATGGTGATAGCATTGATCGCAAGTCCACATCTAGTTACTCAATCGGTATTGGTTCCAGGCCTATCTGTTGGTCAATCAAGAAGAAGGTTGTTATTTCTCTATCTTCAGCCGAGGCAGAGTACATAGGGGTAGTTAACATAACCATTCATGCTATGTTGCTACAACATTTTCTCGCTGAGTTGGTAATTTCATTTCATCGGTCGATCATCATCTGGTGTGAAAACTAGAGCACTCTGAAGTTCTGCAAAGATCCATTTCAGAGGCAACAGACAAAGCACATCGAGATCCACATGCACTACATCTGGGACTTAGTACATGAGGGGATCATCAACCTGCAATTTTTTCCTTCAACTGAACAGACTATAGACATATTCACCAAGACCTTCATTGAGTAGAAGTTCAATTCTCTGTGAAGTCGTCTTGGAGTGAAGGACATTGTTTCCTAGCAACTGTTAGTTCTTCTTTTTACATACATTGTACTTTGAGGGGGGGGTTTCCCATGATCTTTTCTCTCTTTCCTCGTTTTATTTCAGTGTATCTTTTGTATTTGGGTACCTAACATGGCCTCGTTGTCGGGACCCATTCTTTATTTTCACCATAGTGATGTTTAGGGGGGGTGTTGGAGTTACTTCACACACACCTAATATTTCTTTTTCCTAAGGTTTTCCCTATGTTTATTAGTCATTATTCAGTCTTCTATATTTTAGGGAGAATATTCCTCTAGGAGAATATTCTCTTTAATTCACACTTCAGTTTGATCCGTTGAGTGGAGTCTAGATACCGCATTGGTATTATCACCATGTAGCATTGGGATAATCACCATCTAATGCACATTGTCCTTGGTATCATCACTAGACTACTGCATGACTCATGATTCCATGATCTCCTCCTCACTTCACTCTATTTCAGTTAGTTAACTGGAGACTGATAGACTAGTAAACTCAACGAGGTGGCAATTCACTCCCGTAACTACCCGAGAGAATAGACTAGGTGGCAGTTTACTCCTGTAACTATTGGTGTGTATCCATATCACTCTAGACCACCACTATGGCGCATTGGCTTATCCTCTAGTGCCCACCGATTGAGTTATACATAGTATATCATGTGTAAATTATCATTCATTCTTTTGGTTAATGAGAATTCTTCTATTCTTTCTCTCCTACTTCTCTTTTCTTCTATTTTCTCTACAAGTTTGTATGGAAATTCCCATCTAGATCTTATCTTTGTAGGTTCAACACATTTACAAGTGATCTAAGGGGGTGGGAAAGGGGGAGGGTGATGTGGTGGGAAATGGGGAGGGGAATGTTGGGCATCACAAGTTCCCCCTTTCCTACCCCCAGGGGCCAATCCAAGAGAGTAGGGTGTGGGGGAGGCATCACCCCCCATGCGCTCCACTCTTGGATCTCCATGGCATCAATCCCCATGCCCTCCTCTCTTGGATCAACACGCATTGTCCAACAACTTTTAATTAAATTCATTTTTTTATATTGGTTTTTCGTTTTTTTTTATTTTTATTTTTTAATTTAAAAAATATGTATTAGAGTTTTATGTTTAATTTATTTTTAAAAATATGCAATGTAGGTTTTTATTTATTTATTTAAAAAAAAAATGTTGCATTTTAATGTTTTTATTAAATTATGTATTTTGAGTTCTTTTAGTATTTTTTAAATTTTGTTTTTCAAACTTTTTTCTTTGGTTTTTTTTTATGTATTTTTAATTTTTGGGTTTATTGTTTTAATTTTTTAAAGTATTTTTTAACTTTATATATATATATATATATATATATATATTTTTTTTTTTTTTTTTTATTATTATTATTATAATTTTTCTCATTTTTTCTTTTTTTTATATATTATTAATAATTTTTTTTTCTTTTATCCTTAAAAAAATATAATTTTAAACTTTTCCATTTTTAATTCCAAGTCTTTTTTTTTAGCTTTTTAGTTTTTAACTTTCTTAAAAAATAAAATAGAATTTGTGTTATAGCTTTTTTAAATGTGATTTTTTCATTTTTTTTTTAAAACCAACTTGTGAAGTTTTTTTCAATTTTATTTTTAATGTGAATTTATAAAAATTACAATTTTTATTTTTTTTTAATGTGAATTTATAAAAATTACAAAAAACAAATTTAAGGAATGATTTAGAAGCCTATTTTGAGTTGCTTATCCATGATGGTACCAATTTTCAAGGCCATAGTTTCAATAAGTCATAATTTTGACTCCAAAAAAAACCTAGTGCTACTTGTAGCATCATTTTTCTATTCGAGGGTTAATTTTAAAGTATTTTTCCACATTGACTTCAATTGTTAATGCAACCGATCTGAATTTTAACCACTACCAAAAAAGGGGTGCTACCCGTAACACAACTTTTTGATTCATGGGTAAAAATAGCTAGTAAATGTGACCTCTATAAAAATGAGAACTCTGGAGAGTTATCGTTAAGTTGGTAACTTTGTTTTCCAAGACTAAAATTGTAGCTGAGATTTCCATAATCACGTGTATCACAATAATGTCAAGTCCTTGAAATATATAATCTATCAGTGACAATACTTGTTATCTAACATATCTTTTTCAATGAGGCAATTAGTGAGGTAAATTCTTTAATTAATAGCATACTTCTGATTAGCTTTAGCTTGATCATGTCCCTTGACTTTTAGTTTTATGCTAACATATACATAAATATGTTCTTCATCTCTTTGTTTCTGGCATTACTTCTCTACCAGGGGGCGTCCATAGCCCCAACGAAGTTGCCTTGGTATCATACAAGCATGGCCCCGCTTCAAGTGAGCATCCATAGCCCCAATGGATTTAATTGTACTTCCCACACTATTTTTTTTTTACAGAAACGGTTAATGGAGATTTGTATTAATAACAGTGGACATGCCACTGGGTTCGATACATCTATAAAACTTTGCTTGAAAACTGGAAAACTACTGCCTGAAGATCCTAACTCGTTACTAAATTATTGAAATAAATTGTTTCAGCGAGCCTGAACGACTCTGCGTTATTACATCATTTCTTGCTTGGATTTTTTTTTTCTTTTTTGACACTATTTTCCATTCAGTACTTTGGTCCGTAGAATGACTTTCCGACGGGTCCTGAGGGTCTTCCTCGTCGGCTAGATCTGCCCAGCGTGAGGTCTGGGGTTCTGGTCAGGTGGGCGACTTGGGAGTGGCTTCTGCCGGAGCTTCCCCCTTAGCGGGGGCTTGGTTTCGGCCTCAACTTCTACTTCTTCTGCCGCTTCCTGAGCCTTGCTTTCAATGTGCAGTTCTGATGGTGCCCCCGTCCACCAGGTTGGTCTTTGGTTTTTGGATGGCCTTTTTTTCCTGGGTTGTTTTCCACAGCTACGGGCTAAGTGCCCCATTTCAAAGAAGTTCCTACACCTGAAGCTGAGATTCTCATAGTCGAGGATTTGGGTCCTGGAAAAGTCCTTTCCTTGAAGAACTATTTCAGCTGGGAAACCTTTGGAGAAATCCATTTCAACACAAATTCGAGCGAAGGTGGAGCGGGCTGGCTTTGAGTCCAGATTTCTGCAGAGGAACTTGCCGAGGCCATTTCCAATCGCCTTAAGAGACTCATCCCCCCAGAAATGCAGCGGCAAGTATGGAAGTCTCACCCAGACTAGAGCTGAAGAGATATAGTTTGTGGATGGATCGAAGACAGGGGTCCATGTTTGCATGGACAGGCCCGCTCTACCCCAAAACCACGGCCTGATGTTAAACACTTTGTCTCTGTCGCTTGGAGATTCGAAAACTGCTATAAAAAACCCCTTTGCACAAGGGCAGGTGATGACTTCTCCCTCTAAAAGAGGGTACCATTCGGAAGATATCCATGCAAGCAGATACGGCAGATTAGGCCAATAACCGTTAAACTTGCATACCAGTGCGTGTTTGCTGTAATGGCAAGCATGAGTTAGGGCTTCCTTTGGTATTTGAACTAAGACTGCAGGGGCTTCTGGAACTGCTGCATGCAACCCGACTGGTCGACCTTGACGAGAGTCAGCCTCAGGGCCTGTTGCATGCATACCAGAGGGAAATCTCTGGTGAGAGGCCACCTCTTTAAAGGAGGGAGCCATAACTAACGAGATCTCGTCTACCGGAGCACCAGGGGTCGTGCTTGCATTAGAGGGAAGCCCGAAAGAGAGAGCCGCGGCCAAGGAAGGGAGGCCAGAATCCACCGCCGTAGCTGCACCAGGAGGGACATCTCTGTGCTTTGATTATTTGAACAACGTGAGCGAAGCTCCTGGGGGAGCGCAACCGTGAAGGGGAGTCGCGATTGGAGGGGTCGCCACCGCAGCAACAACAGGAGGGTCGCCTTTCTTCTGAGCAGAGGGCGAGGGAGCCGCCATGGAGCCTACAGAGCTTGTTGTAGATTTGATGGAGGGAGGAGGGACCGGGAGGGCCACAGGGCCGACGGCCTACGGGAGGTCCAGGAGCACAGGAGCACGTGACCTAATCACGCGTAATTTCTACAACCCTTGAAAAAATACAATAACCATTATTAATATTGTGCTTATACATCTGTACTTCCCACACTATTAGTAATGCTTTCAACTTCCTTTTAAATATCAAAATTAGACTAACCCTTAATATTTTCATAGAATAATTACATGTATAATTGGGTGCATAGGAAGCAGGTTGATACAAGAGTATCTTTGATTTGTTGAGTATATGCCATACATTTTAGTTTGACCCACAAATATTGCTGAGAGATATCATAGTAGTAGCTTTTACATTAATATGAGATGGACGAGGCTCAAAGAAAAAGGTATATAGATACTTTCTTCATTTCATGGATGATTATACATGTATAATATAGGCATATATGTTCCACGACGACTAGGAATTACTACCTACAAATGAATATTGGATAAAGAAACTTTTCAGATTGAGCAGCCCACGTACTTCTGACCTGCAAAGATGTCTTCCTTGCATATCACCAAAGTTGAGTATTTCTCATATTCAATATTTAATCTTCAAGCTTGAGATAGCAGGGTCAGGTAAACTCTAGGGACAACAATATTCCAAGAAAAGGTTGGAACAATATGTGTATTCTTTAAGGAAAATTTGAATATTTAATATGGCTCATGACAGTGCAGGTCAAATCGAATATAGTTCAAGTAGAAAGGACCTAGTCAAAGTGTTATTGGGGCATTAGCATATGTTATGAATATTAGAATCAACCAACCAATGCCTCGCATAGATTGATATTAGATAGGATTTGACTTATGTGAATTTTCTTTGATGATAGTACACTGGAGAAGTGGAGATTTCAATATATTAATGTTTGGTATATTAATTGTTGCATATGAAATCTTCAAATAAAATTGAGTTTTGAGGAAAATGATGTCTCTTAATTTAATAATATTCTCAAAATATCCATTGGATTGTTCCCTTGATTTCACTCTCATATATCCATGTAGTAAGAATGAACTTGATGATAATAGTGAAGAAGAGATTGGATTCAATGAAGAGTAATCAAGCAATCTTAGTTGTCAAGCATAGGATAGGTTATGGTGTTAATCAGTGGTACCCTCTAAAGAGTAACAAATCATTGGTACAAATTGGGATCAATAAGTGAATTATATTGTATGAAGCCTCAACAAACAAATCTGAAAGATTAAACCCATGATCCATTGATAATATACCATTCAGGTTAAGTAAACCAAGCAGATGACTAGAACAATATGTATGAAGAAAATTTCACTCGCATTTGGTTAATCATGAGATCACTTTTTTTTTAAATCTTAGGCTAATAGACTCATATTAGCATGCCAATTTTATATTGCAAAGAGTTTACCAATCAAACCCTTGAGCTCAAAATGCAAGATTTAGGTTTCTTTTTTCCATGATAGATGATTAGTAACTTCAGAGATTTAAAAGGTTCAGTATAATGGGTTAAGTAGGTTGTATTACAAGTATTTTGGTCATCATATCCAATCATAATGGGATGAAAAAGGACCTCAGATAGTAGTGTGTTCAGAGATGGTATCTAACTGTAAAAAAACAAAATATGAGTAGATCAATGAGATTGTTTTCCTAATTTGCAGTTTAAAGAGCATCACTAGTTAGTCCTTAATTTTTTACAAAGTAAATTGAACATATAGGTTTGGATCAACACTTCCCTGAATCACCCTATACTTTCAAGTCCATAAGGAGATAAAATTTTGTATTTGTTGACTATTCTAATCTTTTTCCAAACCTTCACAATGGACGAGAAAAAATCAGAATTTAAATTCTATTGATTTAATCTATCCCTAAACTATACTAGCAAGACATGATCTAATGGGAAACCATAGTGCCAGTGTAGTTAGCCAAGAAACCAAAATCACAACTTTCCCTCTTGAGAAATAAGTGTTGGGTCCTTTCTATATATTTCCTTTGACGAGCTTTAAAATTGAGATCATGCTCAAAATTTTGATTTATAAAATAAAACTATCATGCATATGGAAATGCTTAGGAGAATCAGGAGATAATATCAGGTAATTGTCCAAATTAAAGGACCCTCCCATCATGAATGAATGAGAGGTAAGAATTAAAAACCATCCCAAAGTGATTTAAAACCAAATTCCAATGATGAATAGGCTCTCGTTACTATTATCAAATAGAAATGATTTTCCCAACCGAATCACATAAGTTTCTCCTTTGAAATTACCCTTAATCTCAGGGTTAATGTGAATATTGGTCACCTCCAATCATTCAAATGATTTCAACATTTCTTTGGTGATGAAGTAAGAGGACGATGTTGTGTCCTATTAATAATCAAATTAGGGATCATGATCTCAGAATGAGTGGCATAAGAATCACCAATTGTGTTTTTCAACAAAGTTGTAGTAAGGACCAAATCCAAAATCATTTACTATTCATAGGACAAGGATTACATTGGGGTCAACCTGAAAATTTATGTAAGAGGATATTGATTCCTAAAAGAGGTCCCAGTAGCAGGGTTTAAAAAGTAGCATGGTCTAGCATCGCAAGGGTGAATATCTTACATTGTTATGTAAATGTAGAAGAAATATGAATCAAGCCAGTTGCAAATTGGATAAGAAAACCCATTTTCATATGATTGATTCAAATAGGAAAATGAAATTTGTTTGTGTTAACAATAATATTTGGTTGAGATGAATTATGCTAAGTCTATACTATAATTGTGTTGGTTGGAATCAAATTAATTAAACATTCAAGGAGTAAGAACTCATATGGAGAATTCCAATTGTACGAGGACATAATATCATGGAGAGATTAGAGTAACTGGGGTAGGTTTAATCTCAGATGATGGAACTTGGATATTCCAATCAATATGTATGGGAACACGAATCAGTCTGATCACAAAATCTCTTCCAACCAGGATTTGGGGTAATATGTGTTGATTTTTTCAATAATATAGGTTATTCATGAAGTTCATTCCATTTTAGCATTTAACCATAACCATAAAATGTTGCAGCAACCAAGATCACAAGAAGAAGCACCATGCACAAGAACACAACATGTATCCTGGGAAACCCTTCTCAACAAGGGAAGAAAACCCAGTCAAATCCTTTGATATATTCTTCAAGAGAAATACCTTCACCAGCAATATAAACCCTAGCATATAAGAGGGTGCTCAAACCCTAGAAATCTAGCCCCCAAGAGAGGTGTGCACTTTTCCCAAACAAGTGTACTTGCTGAAATTTCCAAACTGACATGAAAGATATGACTCCACAATGGGGAATCTTCCTTTACTTATATTAGACTTTTCCTATCAACAAAAGTGTCTATTGGCTCAATAGGGCTGACCTCTCTAAGTCACATTATTATTATTATTATTATTATTATTAACTAGATTAATTATCTTTTACATTTATTATTAACCAGATTAATTATCTTTTACATTTATTATTAATCACATTAAGGTGGGGCTGACATGTACCCTTTACATAACAATTAGGGTTCCAGGCAGGTCTGAATCTTGAATAATATATAGCAAAGGATATGATACACCCAATAGTGTTCATCCACTAGGGGCACATCCATAAAGATGTCATATATCTAGTTCACTGCATTACACAGAAGAACTAGATATTCACACGTTCACCTATGCTCGTTCACGGGCACGTCCACTCTACATATCTTCTTTCCAATTGCCTCACATATGATAATCATCTGGAGTCTTCTTTTCAACTCTGCTAATCATAGGAGGCTAATACATCATCTTCATTTCTGTTCACATGACGATGCACCCAGCACTTTGGGATTTCACATGTTCACCTTGTGCTCAGCCACAAGCATGTCTAACTCAACAGATATCCTTTCCCACTGGATAACCATCCGGAGTTATTCTCAACTCTCTGTATGGAGGAGGTCATATCTACGTTCCTAGATCTGTCTCAGGCATGAACCACATACCCTTCTTAGGTGATTTCTCTCAGGTTTGTAAGTTGAGAGAAAGACTCACATAGCTGAAATGATCCACATCTCACAGGTTTGTAAGATGGATAATGTCTCACATAGCTCCATTCATCAACACACCCTCTCATCTAGGGAGGCATTCTTCATCATGCCAAGTCTCACATGGAGATACTCTGAATTTTGTTTTGGCTGGAGTCATCAATACTCCCTCTCAACTAGGAAGGATTTTTTCACCAAGTTAGTCTGGTGCAGATGTCTGTAATGTGCTCATGTGTAGGAAGGTGATGCATGTGTATGATTTTCCTCTGCATCATATCTCTGATATAAGGATATTTCATCTCATCATGTTTCACTCTATCAGGAAACACTAGGTTCTCAAGGAGTTTTACACACGGTTCTTGGTTATCATCATAGGATCCATCTCATGGTCAAGTAAATCTGTTAGAAGATTGTGAAGCCACATTTCTTCACACACTCACTGATATATACTCTTCTTATGTGGTACTTAAGGCCATAGATTTTTGTTTCCTGTTGCAATAGGAAATCATGGAAAACTTTATGGTATAACATCAACTAGATGTGCTCTTCCGGTCCACTGTATTTTCTGTTCAATTGGCATATCCTGCAAACTCAAGTTCACACTGGAGGCATATCTCAAGACATATCCAATTGTGCCTCATATATCTCTCAATGCATGCTTTACTGCTATCTAGTGAGTCTGTCTTGGCTAACTCATGAATTGACTAAGTACATTCACTACATAGCATGAATTAAGTATGGTGTTTACCGGATACATCAATGATCCAATCAACTATGGATCAGTTTCATCTAAATCATCATCAATAATCTTCTTTTTAAATCCATCATGGTGGTTTTTGCATTCTGTCATACTTGAGCTTCTTTAATATTTTTACTGTATATTTTCCTTAACTCAGGAAAAATCTCATCGACCCTCTCTCGTACTTATTGCCCCAAGAAGTAGTGCATCATACTCAGATTATTCATCTTGAATTAAGAAGTCAAGGGTTACTTGTATCCAAAAACAAGGCTTTCTGAATACATCATCAAAATCAGGCTCTTGTCATCAACACTGTAATAGGTTTGGATGAGCAACACTCTTGCTGATATCCAAACTCATCAAGAATTTATCTCTCTGATATAGTTTCCATCTCATGGATGGTAGTACAGATGGAAGTGTATCGGGTTTAATGGATCAAGTGTCTCATCATAGACAACTCCCTATGTTTGTGAGAAATCTCTAGCTATAGTTCTCATTTTGTATTTCTCAACACTTCCATCAGTTGCATGCTTCATCTTATAGATCCACTTGGAAGTTACCATAGACTTCCCTTATGGTCCCTGAATAATATCGTATGCATCATTCTTTAATAAGAGTGAGTCTAGGTAGGATATTTATGCCCTAATGCAATATCTCTGAATATGTCAACTGGAACAACTAGATCAACTGGAATAAGGTATGTCTCCCTTTGAACTGTTGAAGGGGGAGAAGGTATTTATCTTATTGTCAATCGCCATGTGAGATTTTGTAGATCTTTGAAAGGCTATATCTTCTTCAAGGAAAACATTTATGCTTGTTCTTATATAATGAACAAATTAAATATGGTTTGGACTCTCATACAAGGGATAATGGTCCAAGTCTTTGAGAGATCCTGTACTAGGAATAATATCCTTCATTTATTTGAAAAATTCAAGCAACTATAAAATTAGAGATCAATTGATTTATCTATTTTGTAGTCATGTATTTTTAGAGGAATTACTTCTCCTCTCTCTTGTATTCACTCTTTTGAGGTGGATCTAGATCAATGTTAGCGGTGGAAGCATATTGTCTTCCCTTATTCCTAGTTGGACAGTGTCTTGCAAGGTGTCCATACTTGTCACATCTAAAGCACTGAATTTCTGAAACATCTCTTATTTGATAACCTCGATTGGATGAAGACTTTCACCTTTAAATGTTTTCCTGAAATTTCTTTTGAATTTTTCTCTCTTATTTGTATGAAGTGCAAGAGCATGATTTTCTTCTTAGGAATCTTCCAGTCCTCTATTTCTAAGTCTAAGTTCTTCTTCAGTGCAATTTTTCCATCGACGATCAAAGGTTGGTAGAGTTTCTCTTCCACTGATACTCTGAATGAAAGGCTCCCATGATTTTGGAAGATTCTGGAGAGTGTTTAAGACAAGTTTTCTATCAGACATGATTTCCCCAATGGTCTCTAGTTGTTCTTTAATCTCTGATAAATTCATAAAGAAGAGTGCAACGGTGTCACACTTCGTCATCTTGGTACTTTGAAGTTGGCTCTTTAATGTAAGAGCTCTGAGAGTGTTTTCACTTTCAAACATTCCTTTTAAATCTTCATACATATCATAGGTTGTCTTCATATTGGCAATACGGGGAAAGAGGTGATCTCTTAAAAAGGAATGTCTTCAGATTAATTTTATTTCTTTGACATCTTCTTCTCTATATTTGTAGATGTGGCTAGTAGAGTTTTAGTTGTCACATACAAGAGGTCATATTCTT
Source organism: Picea sitchensis (assembly GCA_010110895.2). NCBI lineage: Eukaryota > Viridiplantae > Streptophyta > Pinopsida > Pinales > Pinaceae > Picea > Picea sitchensis. The sequence continues at coordinate 37,274 of SNQJ01S0023655.1, forward strand.
CAAGAGTGACTAGAATCCTTGATTTCTAGTGCCTGAAGTTGCTTGCTCCATCAAGCCTATCTTCTACTAATGCTCTGCTCTTCATTTGATTGGTTTCTTCAATTTATTGTTGAATGTATTTTGAAAACCTAATGATTAGGTTGAATTAGAAACCTTGGATTATATTGGACTTATTACTACCAACAATCAATTTGATAATGTCACAGAGATGCTTGTTGATTCAGGAGAACGTTTCTTCAGAAATCTAGAAAATAATATTCTACAGGAAATTTCGGCACCCTAGAAACCCTAGGGCCAAAAATACAAATTTCTTGAGATTTCATTTTGAGAGCTTCTGGAGGTGAGATGGAAGAGGTCATACTCTCCTATGCCAAAATTGGCCCCATCATCCAAGTATTAAGGGTTGAATCACTACTGAAAGGAGGGTCATACGGAATTTTTTGGAAACCCTAGAAGGGGTTGTACAGTTCTACAAAAGTGAGCTGAGACTTGGTGGATTCTTGTGCAATGAGTTCTTTCAAGACCTACGCTCTGATACCATGTTTATTTTTTCAATAAGATAGGTTAATCATGAATTTCATTTCATTTTATCATTTAACCATAACCATAAAATGTTGCAGCAACCAAGATCACAAGAAGAAGCACCATGCACAAGAACACAAGATGTATCCTGGGAAACCCTTCTCAACAAGAGAAGAAAACCCAGTCAAATCCTTTGCTATATTCTTCAAGATAAATACCTTCACCACCAAGATAAACCCTAGCACACAATAGGGTGCTCAAACCCTATAACTCTAGCACCTTAGAGAGGTGCGCACTTTTCCCAAAGAAGTGTACTTGCTGAAATTTCCAAACTGACATGAAAGATATGATTCCACAATGGGGAATCTTCCTTTACTTATATTATACTTTTCCTATCAACAAAAGTGTCTATTGGCTCAACAGGACCGACCTCTCTATGTCACATTATAATAATTATTATTATTAACCAAATTAATTATCTTTTACATTTATTATTAATCACATTAAGTTGGGGTTGACCTATACCATTTACATAACAATTAGGGTTACAGGAAGTTCTGACTCTTGAACAATATATAGCAAAGGATATGATACACCCACTAGTTCTCATCCACTAGGGGCACATCCATAGGGATGTCATATCTCTAGTTCATTGCATTACACATAAGAACCAGATCTTCACATGTTCACATGTGCTCGTCCATAGGCATGTCCACTCTATAGATCTTCTTTCCCATTGCCTCACACATGAGATTCATATGGAGTCTTCTCGTCAACTCTGTTTCTCAGAGGAGGCTAATACATCATCTTCATTTCTATTCACATGATGATGCACCCAACACTTTGGGATTTCACATGTTCACGTTGTGCTCAGCCACAGGCACGTCTAACTCAATAGATCGCCTTTCCCACTAGATAAACATCTGGAGTTATTCTCAACTCTCTGAATGGAGGAGTTCATCTCTACGTTCCTAGATTTGTCTCAAGCAGGAACCATGTACCCTTCTTAGGGGATTTCTCTCAGGTTTGTAAGATGAGAGAAAGACTCACATAGCTGCAATGATCCACATCTCACAGATTTGTAAGCTGGAGAATGTCTCACATAGTTGCATTCATCAACAAGATGAAGACCGTTAGTCTTTGAGAGCTCATTTTTCTGACCAAAAAGGGAGTTGTATGTCTAAATAGAAAAATCCTCTTGTGATATAATGATTTATCTGTGGACATATTACTTATGAGTGCTAACAATAATCAAGAATTTACTCATACACATCGAAAATTTCCAATAGTGTAACAACTTAATGTTCTCTCCTTCATCAAAATCACTTTTTACAGAGAAAGGAATATTCGAGAAAATATTAACATTCACATATATGTATTTATTTCATCCAATGAGACTTAGATCCAACAAGTCTTTCATTAACATTTAAGTCAATAGAAAACTAGCTAAAGGTTGAACATCAAAATGAAATTATTCCAACGAGAAAAACAATTGTGATGGATCAATAACAACTAATCATGTAGACTTCAATAGTGAAGTATAATGAGGGTAATTAATTATTTACAGATGAATTTATTGTAAAAAATTATATTAAGAAACAACTATGTAAAGAAAATACATTAGCGTAATCTATTATACTTCTATCCTACACTACGTTAGGTGAGATGTAACTATATGAAAGCATAATGCCATTGTAGCTATTCACGTAAATCCAAACTTGCAATCACATGTTAATTAGATATTAGCAACAAATATTGGAGTACTAATAGACAAAAAAATGGAGAAAATAAAATAATTAAAAACCATATCTATCCTACTAAATATATCACAATTGTAATGTATGGGAAACAAAAATAAGAATGATCCTTCTAACCATACCTCAATTTTATCAAAATATATGCAAGGAGCATCATGAAATTGATGGGAGGAATTCAAGGGAAAGTAGAAGACCTACCAAGAATTATATATGGAATTTCCTTGAAAAGTGCTCTGTGAGAGAATCTCAGTACCATAGCCATCATTACTTCCCAGAGATGAATCACAACAATGAGGGCCTGATATAACCATTGGTATAGGCCAAAGTGCCTCTTTTATTTTAAATTCTTTCCATGATTATAACTCCAACCACCAGCAACTTGAAAGGGATTAATGGTATTTAACAATCTACATAAATTTCCTCTCATCATGGTGTGAATCATATTACTAAAACTATGGTGGTAGCCACTAATATCATGTATCTCAAACAATTTACTACTTATAGAAGAATATCCAATATTAATCCATGATGCAAATGAATCAAAAGAAGCTACAATATAATCAACATATATTACATCATTTACCTCATCCCATGAAAAGGTTTGATAAGGCAAAAAACTAGGCAGTTCATGGGAAAAGGTCTTGCTCTCTCTCTATATATTATCCATATAGGTCACCAAGTATCTCAAAAGGGTTTGGCCTTGCATAATTTATTTGGATAGAATCATGGGTAAATTTGAGCAGAGTCCTACCACCATAAAAACTAGGATACATGAAAAATTAATTAGGATAAGTAAGAGATTGAGGCATTTCTCTAGAGAAAGAGTCATTTTGAAAAGAAACATTGTTGAAAGGTAGCTTTTCTTTCTTAAATGAATGAATAATTGGTTTCTATTGTGCATCAATGGGATCCATATTAAGAGTTGTTTCATACTCAAAACCTTGAATACTATTCTCTTCCCCTGGATGAGATAAAAACTATTTCCCTGAAAGTGAAATGTGTTGAGCGTTTATTTCTTCTACTAGATTTAACTGATTTCTTTGTTTCATTAAGATATGAGAATGCGAGATATCTTCTAAACCATACTCATGGTTGGGATATAGGAGCCACTCCCAACAAAATTTAGAAAAATAATTCTCAATGAATAATTTGGTAAGTTGTTGACGCTTGAATCTGTTAGGACTAAAACGACAACCTCATGAGGATATAAATCCCCCTGCATTTTTATAGATGTGGTACTCCTCTTTAATTTAATATTTTCAGGATATGGGACTTGACATAATTTTTCCTTGGTAATCAAAGAAATATAAAGGTTACAAGAAAGATAAACAAAAAATGTTTTTTGTTTTCTTTTTAAGGAAAATTTTGTGAGAATGGATCAGGAACCGCATGCATTCACACATTTAAAGAAAATAAGAAAAAATTCCTCACATCCATCATAGTTTAAAATAAATATTTCTGATCACATAAAAATAAAAAGAAAATGATTTGCATGCATAAGAGAACTTTAACAGAGTGAACACATGGGAAGCTCAAATAAAGATAATGATAGACCAATATCAAATACTTTATACTCAAAACTCAAAACTACAAAGCACAGGTGAAACTGATCCCGAAATAACTCTTTTGAAATTTCTAAAAAATATATAGTTTGTTACATATTTTTTGAAATTTGAAATGTGTTTGTCTTAAATACTGGGATTGGGGCTACCATGAACCATAAAGAAAATATACACAAGAATTAATCTTGTATAAGGAAGATGGTGGGTGATAAAAGAACACCAAGACCTGGTAAGAAGAAAAGAGAAGTTATCATTCTTCAGTTAAACCTCTCTCTTCAAAGAAGCGGAGTAACCGGATGAAGGAATTGATAAAGAAAGAAATATGTGATCAACATGAACTTACTATGATGGTCTCTCATCTTTGTCACTTGCTTGTTGGTGTCCTTTTATTGTCTTCATTAATGGTTACAGGAACTGTCTCAACTATTTATTTCCCCTCGTTAGTCAATTTTTCGATAGATTTCTTGAACCATTATTCAATATAACTTTTCATTGGTGCCACGTTGATTTGATGTCGGATTTTCATGTTGAACAATTCTCTCTCCATGTCTTTCAGATCAAGGGAAATGTCATTTAATTCTTCTTCAATGTCCTAATTTTTCACGGAGTAGTCCACTAGCCAATTGTCTATGTCATCTTCATCATATTCAAGTATACCATAGAACTTTTCAACCGACAACCCTTTAAAAATATCAACTTGTTCTTCAAACTGTTACTTTGTGAGGAATATCAAGTTGAGAATTAGTTTGGGGTCTTGTACTTCGTTAGTACTCCCAGCTAAGTCTATCTCCGTGAGCCTTGTTGGAACAAATATTGAAAATTTCTAAACTTAGTGTCTCTTGCCAAAATTTATGTCATTTGCGCCAGCTAGCTTTAGAACCTTGTCGCTTGGCATAACCTCTTTTTTAACCGTTAAATCCTTGCGTTATATGGTGCAAACCTTTCCGATGCAGTAAAACCTCTAAACCTATCGCAATTTTCATCGAGCTTCTCTACCGACAAAATCTCAAAGCCTTGCGTCACAATTGGCCAAAATATCAAAGATTTAAAGTTTCCCAAGTTCTCCTATTGGTCTTAGTTCACAATTCCTTGATTGTCAAAATAAGTCTAAAAGTGTCAAATTATAAAACCAAACTACAAGTTTTGTTTTTTATATTATTTTAAAATTATTTTATATAATTTAAAATTAATATTTTATTTTATTTTAAAGTTTTGTAAAAAACAAAGAAATCGTTTATTTAGCCAAACCTTTGCACCAATTCTCTTTTATAAAAAATTATTGGGTCAACTACCCTTCACGTCCAATATCCAAACTATCCACCAAAAGCCACACACATGCCAAGTCACAATACAACTCACACAAGACTCCAAGGAGAGAATCCATGGGAGGACCAAAGCCATGCACTACGCGTCGAAACAGAATCGAAACAAATGGTCATATAAAGTGCACGATAAATGGTAGGGTTGTACATGTGGGATTTTTCCTCTGCATAGATAATAAAATATGAACTGTCAAGCGTCCAACCCTGAGCTTCTAGGTGCTGAGACATCGCCCATTGTCGTTGAGTTTTAAGACGAGCATACAAGTGTCAGGGTAAAAATATGGAGACATTCCTTATCAGCTATCGCATGCCAAGTATTTCCACTTTCATAGGATCATCATGATCCACAGGTTTCTCTACTCGGCATCTTGTGGAAGTACCTCGACCATCAATCTGAGACTCAAGCACCATTTGACCAATTGTAGCAAAAGTGAATTGAGATTTCCTACACCAGTTTAGATTAGAAAAAAAAAAAGCTATGTGAACCATAGGAGGAGCCTGCGGATTGACTATTATGCCCAGCACATCGATGTATTCATGGTGATCTAAGTTTTGGTGGCAAGCCCCAGATTTGGTGGATATGCAAACTTCACCAACTTCATTCTTCAGGAACCATTCCTCGAAATAACATCCAGCTGTCCAAGCCAACGCCCAGTTTTCTCAATGCCATCAAGATTGACGGTAGGATGGTACTTTGGGCCTTGCAAGGTGCAAGAAAATTAATCACGTTGGGTCATTTTTCCACTCGCTCGTGGTTCCTCTTTGAGATTTTAACCACCGGAGGAATTCCAATAAGCCACTCCTCCCTTCCCCCGAATCCCGAAGGTCGAAGTCAGGGTTCCAATCATACGTATCAAACACCAATGTGTAAGAGTTCCAGTTGTCAAATAAAAATGCCCTCTGTCAAAGAAAAAAGGCAGAAGTCGAGCTTCTGAATATTCGCATGCAGGTGGAAAATGAATAGATGATAGCATTGATGAGAAGGGCGAGCCTGGGTACTTGTTTCGTCATGATCAACACTTCAGTTCAGAAATATTATCATTGTTAATCGCAGGCTTTCCCATCAGTTTCGTTCTTAATGGATCTTGGCTTGGGCGTATAGAAAGTTTCTTGAATATCATATTCTTAGTGTGTTTGGAAACAAGTGACATCATTTGATCTTTTGAGTTTCTGTATTTTGTGTAGAACATTCAAGCCCCCGAATGAATACAGAGGATATCATGGGTGTCCTTAACCTTGTTAGATCATTGCACGATATCTTCTATATATTTTCCCATTGGAAAATTTATGATTCCAAATACTAGCAATTATGATAATTTATGGTTTATTTCTCTCCTCATGTGTGTTATCACAGCTGGCGTGTTGGAGATGAGATGGAGCATATTTGGTATTAATTTATGGACTTGTACCTATGGATTTCAAGCTGCAGAAATTACAGTTCGGGCTATCTGGTGAGTGCCTCAAGGGCATATTTAAAAATTGTTGAACAATGAGCACACAACAAGAAGGGTTTCCCTCCTTATTGAAACAAAACCAAAGTCAGATTTTGACTTAGCTGGAGAGTTTTAGGAACCAGATGGTAATGGAATCCGACTGTAAATGATTATGGTAACTACAATAAATATATGAAAAAGGGGGTTAAATGCATCCGGGAGAAAATGAAGGGTCAGACGAAGCGCCAGCACATCTAATTGAAAATAAATAACGTATGCAGAAGTTGTGGGTAATCCAAGGATTTTTTCAATTGAGACCAAATTTGTATAAAGAAATAGATTGTAGATTGATTGAAGGGGGAACAACCCAAGAGCCTTTTGGGGGCTGGTTTTGTAATGCCATTTCTTTAAGAAAATATAGAACAGAAGCTAAGAGATTATATACCTCGTCATTGTGTAATTTTGTCTTTTCTTGTATCGTATTCTCAAGATTTACATTCATTCTTTCTTCCTTCTTTTTCATATTCAGCTTGTAATGGCTCTAATTCAGTAATACCTTTGTTGTAGTCATTTATTGGGCAACCTATCAGGTTCAGCTTTTCCTCTATTTATGTTGTGAGAAAAATAAGACCTGTAGCTTGATTGTTTCTACCTAGATTACAAGTTATATATGTGGGCAGTTCTTTTGTTTTTTGTCTTGTTGTGAGTGAGAGAATACTTATGTGCAAGTATTTGAAGCTATTTGTCATTCCTTTGTTGAAATAAAGATTAGACTTATCAAAATTATATACCTGATTCTTTGTTGCAGTCCTCCTCATCCCCTATCTGCTATCCATCTTCCTTATTTTAATTAAATTAGGAAAATGAGGTCATGCCTTTTCGTTTCTAATTGATAAATTATTGAAAGGCATGTTTAAGACCTAGTTCTGGAAGCCTCATATGACTGATCAATCAACAAGTTATTATTTCATTCAAAATGTGTTAAGGATTGGCTCTATTACAACCTAGAGTCAACTCTTGCGACAACAAGCCTCTTGAATAATTATTCCCTCTTTGATATAGCTTGGTTTCATGCGTGAACAATATTACTCAAGTTTTTATCTTTTCTTTCCAGCACGCATTCAACTATTTTATCCGTCTTGAGGAGGGAAGATCCTCCTCTCTTCTCCTTAGTTTTGTCATGTTGGAAAATCTGTTTCCAAAGGGTATTACAACATCAAGGCAAAAAAATTCTTCATTTTTAAGGTCGTCTTGCAAATACTCATGGAAGGCATGCGCCCTCGATCCAAAATAAGCAATTTTTTTCGAATTTTCCCATGCCTCTGTGATCAAATCCATTATTTTCTTAATATTTCTTTCCACATAGCTCCTAGGTGATGTAAGTAAGCTTGATGATCCTTTTAATTTAGCAGTAGGTGTGGTAGGTCCAACTATTTTCAAAGGACTGAAAATAAGTGGAAGATTCATTAAGGCATATTCCAGTTCCTTGATCCTTTCTTTAAATTTCATGTTTTTTGCTTCAAGACCACTAATGGAGTCATCCAAAGCATCCTTGGTTGCTATGTGAATTTTAGAAATCTAGGAAGGCCGTATATCTCTTATAGGTCAACCTCTGAAAAATGTTTTCCTTTCTTATTCTTCATATCACTTTTTTCAATAATCAATTTCTTGAATTCCCTGTCAAAGACAACACTTTGAAAACAAAATGGCTCTTCCTCATTGAAGGTCTCTTTCTCAATAATTTGCAATGATGAATTCTAATGGGTTGTGTTCCTTGGTTGATCCATTGTGGGAAACATCTTCTCGATATCTGCCTCGAGTTCCATTTCCTCAAGGGAGAATTTTTTATGTCACTTTCTATGTGGTGGTCTTCTTCCTCTTGCACAAGATTTTTCCTCTTTTTTCTCAGAGGAAGCTTGTGCGAGCTCTTGATTTTTCCCGATGGGGGATTCTTTTCTCCTCCTCCACTGCAACTAGTGTTGGTAACTTTCCTGGTTGGATAGGCCACTAGAGCATTGCTCCGAGATGTGGTAGTATTAGGAGTGAAAATTGGGGACTCGGTGCTCTTCTCGTTGGGACCCTTTCTTTTCTTCTTGTAAAACCCATTTGTACTAAGTATTGTCTCCAAGTAACCAACATTATGAGAAGTAGATCCTAAGTTATTATCTTCTTCTTCACTTAGAACAATATGAACAAATGAATTTTTGAATCCTACCACCAGCATATGTTCCACAAAAATTCTGTTAGGGTCAAACCCCTTTATAGTTTTAGCATATTTCAGAGTCAGATTGTGGAAGTGGTTCGCAAACTCATTGATTTTGTTTATATTCCTGAATATAAAGTCTCCAATTTTCCAAGGAAAGGGTATGAATTTATTTTTCCGTTTCTCATGGAAAAAGTGTAGCCATAAATTATACTACCTTGTGACTTCCATAATAAACATTTTATCAGATACATGGCATGGAAGAAGGGAGGGATTTTCCTTAGAACCGAAAATCCTGATAACATTGTGATTTTCCATTTTCTCCAATGCCCCCTTTTTATCCAAGAATTTATTTTCCTGGTCGTACATCCGGGGGGTATCTTTTCCAAACAATAATACTTTGAAAAACAAGACAAAATCATTGAAAAATCCATAGAAATGAAAAGAAGCTTTGTGTCTCCACAACGCTTGGTACCATAACATAACTGGGTCAATTTCACAGTTCACCCTCTTCCAGATAGACAATTTTTTAAATTGACTGCAATATGCTATCACAAACACCAAATAAGAAGCCATAAATAATTTTTTTTTTTTTTTACTATGATATTTGGGGGGATATTTCAATGGAAATTAGTTTTCCCCAATCGAAAATAGCTTTCTCTTTGAAGGTAAAATATAAGATATAAAGAATCATGCGGGAAATGTTGGTGGTACTTTCTTGGCCTGTCACCCTTGTGAACAACCAAGCAGTTTCCCAAAAGGGGTTTTTGAATGAGTTGACCTGCAATCTAGTAATGTCTTCTGGGATAGCGATGGGATCTTCCAAGAACTCATGCAAGAGTTCCAGGTCTTTATCATGTTTTTTCAGGAAATCCCTGCAATCCTCTACTTTGAAGTTAATTGTTGGATCAGGGAGCTTCAACATCTTATAGAACACTTGAGGTGAAAGAGAGATGGGAGAATGGTCTTGAAGTTGAATAATCCATTGACTATGTATGTATTTCTCAACACACCATGCAACTAGTTCCTTGCAATTGAAAACCTCAGGGACACACCCTACATGAGAAATTATGGATGTCAAGATCACTTGCTTCTGAGAAGAAGGGGATGAATAGTAAGAATGTGCTCTATACCACTGAAAGATTTGGTCCTCACGCCCAAAAATATTCAAAGTATCACCAAAAAACTATTTTCGAGTTGTTATGTCCATAATTTAACGAGAGTGTTCCTTTAATCTAGATAATATTTGAAATGAGAACTTGAGAGAGATAAAAATAATATAATCTATGATAAATCATGCTTTAATGTGGTTTAATGAGAAATATCCTCGATCCCTTTGCTTACTAATGACGATCTTTATGAAACCTCCATTATGAGTTATTAGCATTAAACCATATTGTTATAGCAAGATTTTCTTTACCCTATGCAATCTTGCACAGAGGGCCTTTTTCCATTTCCAGATGAAGACTTTTCATCCTTTTTTTGAAAATCCTAGAGCTAAAAAAATACATTTTTTCCACATGTACGCACCTTGCCTACTATACAGCATGTGTATACACAGGCTGCACCACTACAACCCGCGTACATCAGGATTTGTGCGTAAAAAATAAAAATGGTGTCAAGTTTCCATGTTGCGATAGGAGATCAATGATCCTTGGCCTTCCATATACTAGAAATGTTTTGACTTGTCCCTTCAATTCCATTTGAAGGCTATAAATGGGCCAATATTGAGCTATGGAAAGGAGGAGAAAGAATTCAACTTTGAGAGCAAAGTTACTCTGCAGAAATTATTCACTTCATATTAAGTCTGCATCCCTTTGTGCTTTAAGTCTGGACACAGTTTTCATCCCCCAAGCTCTTCCCTTATTGATTGAGAACTTCATTGTCTCTCTTCTATGAGCTTGCCTTTGGTTGAGGATTGAAGTGGTGGAGGTCCAACTGGAAGTAAATTATTTTCTCGGTTCCGAACCATGCCAACACGGAAGTCTGTAAATTTTTCACTTATGTTGATCATATATTAATAGAAATACTCTTTTCCCATCCAATTGATATCTTTCAAATATTTGAATTATTATTCCATGGGCGTATTTGTTATGTATATTAATGGATTATTCTATTGAATGTGCTAACATCATATATTATCACCATATGCTTTCTTTGCTTGGTTGTTGAGGACTAGTTGCAGGTATATTTCTTTGGGTCAAGTGCTCAATAGCGGAATTCATTGAACATATGGACGAGGTAGGCCTTTCATCTTGTTTTTCTAGCATATTTGTTTATATATCATACTTGAGAATAAATTTTATTTCTGTAGTCATTTCCGTTTATTGTGGTTTACCCTAGCCATAGAGAGATTTTCCTCGTAACATAATTGGCGACCATACTTGGGATTGAATCTTCTTTCTTAGGGTTTGGAGTGTTTTTCTCCTTAGATTGCTATCGTTCCTATTTTGTTTCTTGTCATATCATTGCTTCAAAGCCTTCGTTCACTCTAGGTATGAGTCTTTAAGCCTTCTCCTTTGCCTAGCTGTGTTTTTGAAACATATACATGGGTTTTTTCTTGACAGACGCGTATATACACATGTTGTCCTTCTGCAAGCTGTGTACATATGCGTTGTTTCCCTGAACAGTCAGGTACATCAACATCTTTTTCTTTTTTTCTAGTTTTGGTGGTTGTTGGGTAGGTTTTGATGATTGTTGAGTCTTCTTGGGTCTCTGTAGTAACTGTTAAGTGTCTGTGGGATGACAGGAAGCTTGTCTTTGGTTGAATATTTGGGCAGAGTCTTTCTCATCATCTTCTCATTTTGATTTTCCTTGTACATTGGGTTGGGTGTTTTTCTCCTTGGTATCCTACTTGAGTTGTCTCTTTCTATACACAGTAGATTCTTTATATATCAAGTTGTTGTTCAGTCCATGCATTTTCATTTTTTCTTATATTGAAAATAATAAAATATTAGGCATTTTGCATTGATTGGAATTTTGATCTTTTGAGTCTTAGTCATTTAGATTAGTGCATGTAAAGAAAGATTGCATTTTTATTTCATAATTGTAGAGTTGAAATTGAAAATTGCATTGTTATAATAAGCATATCATTCATTGAAAATTGAAGTTAGGACTTTGCATTGTATTCATATTTACTTTACTTGCTGAGTCATAACATCACGAGTTTCACTACCATACCTTTTTGAGTAACCACAACCATTAAAATTAACACTATAATTTAAAATTGATTAGTAATGATTTTATTTTCTAGGGTGCACAAACTAGCTTAGGATTTAGTGCCATGGAATAGGATTTTGTGACTAAACTTATCCAAGGCTATTAGATCAACATATGTGTCTGACTAAGGGAGTGGAGAAATCTGTTGTATAATGAATAATATCAGGAGGCTTCGCTTACACCGAAGTTAATCACGAGGTTGTGTGAGGTTGGTTGAAGGGATATTCCCTCGATACCTTCTTAGCATCAGAGATATTTTCAGGGATCTATTTGTATCTGGGGATCTTGCTAGTGATCTTACCTCCATGAGAGGAGGTACTTTCACGATTTCGGGATTTTCTGCCCTACCCATACGGTGGACCTGAATTACAATTCCTCACATGTGCATCGGTTATACATTGGTTTCTTAGTTGCTTGACTTAGGTGCCACATAGGTTACTTGCAGGGGTTATTCTACAGGTACCCTGGTTCAGATAAGGGTTAGACATCACACAGTATTTATGGAGGATCACCTCTCCAGGGGGATCTGACTGACTGGTTGTTAAGCCCACGAGGTCCCTTATAACTAATTTTGTTACCTATGATCTTTAGCAGGGAGTCTCAGGCCCCTCTTGGGAGAGACATACCTTCTTTAGGGAGGGAGGCCCCTTTCAGCCACTCTACCTCGTTTGTGTGCATATTGGTCGTTTGATTTTTGGTTTCCTCTTTGATGACTAGTTGGCCTTAGGATTTATTTTTGTATCTCACATCTTAAGTCATCGTGGAGTCAGACCAGCTTCCTCATCGGTCTAGTCGCTTGTTACAATTACCACCGGATTTCGAGTTTTTTCCTTCTAAAAGGCATAGAGTTATTACACATGGTACACACACCTCCACTGTTCAGACTTGTGATTCTACAAGGATGAGTATTGAATTGAGTCTTCAGAATAATGGGAACCCTTCGACTCTCACACCTACTATAGTTAATGGCACCCCTTCGACTCCTACAACCACAATGGTTGTAGTGTCAGAGGAACCTATCATTACTATTGCTCATCCTATAGTGAATGCTCAATCTCTTGCCTCGAACAAATTTGGGTATCTTGGTCACTCACCGGGATATAATGTTCACTCCATCCCTATGGCCTCTAGTCCTTTTTTCTATGGTATGCTGAATTTTACTTCACAGTTTTCAAAATCTATCCCAACTACTGTCCCTAATGATAGCATTGGAATTGGGGGAACTACACCTCTTTATACTCCATTTTCATTTGAGGGTTCTCAAATCCCCCAAACAACTCCTAATATGGGAGGGATTCTCTCTTTTAATCCCAGGTCTAATCCTCTTGCTTCTGGGTGGAGCAACCAACTTGGTGGACAAGATTCTGCTGAAGTTCTATCATATACCCTTACCTCCTATGTGTTGATTCTGACCAACACGTTTGACATGATGACTCCACCTCTATCCTCCAGATTCACACCCAGAGGAGGTTATTTTCATACCTTGGGCAACTCCCAACCAAAAACCAGTCTGACTGGGGGAAAATTTTATAACCCCCATCAGAACATTCCTACTGGAATGATGCCCAACCAACCTCTTATGAATGATCCTGGAGGAGGTTCTTACAATCCCAGACAAGGAAATGGTTCTTACCAGAACCCTGGATGGGTTGCATTTCCTCAAACACAATCTTTCCAATGAGCTTGGGGTCATATGTTGCAACCCCTTCTCCCTTTTCTAGCCACGCTTAATCTACCAGACTTGTCTAAGTTGATAAATGATCCTGTGTGTCATGATCCTACATGCCCCCCCATCCCCACTAAGCTTCCTTTGGACATTCCTAAATTTGAAGGTAAGAATGGAGAGGATCTTGGTGATCACGTTACCACCTTTCACCTATGGTGCTCTTTGAATTCCCTTAATGATGATTCCATTTCGTTAAGATTATTTCAATGCACCCTCATTGGGGTCGCTGTGAAATGGTATATCAAGCTACCTAGGGGGGCATATGGGACCTTTAGTCAAATGTTTTTGGTCTTCCTCAACCACGTCCCATTGTCGGTCTGTTATGATGTTGGCCTAGAACTTCTGTCGACTTTGCGCTAGGAAAAAGCCACTCATATATCGGATCATATCCAAGAGTGGCATAGACGGAAGAGTTTGATTAATACCTCCATACCACTGGCATTTATTTTAGAATGGTTACTTAATTCTTTGCAGCCTCCTATCTCGAAGGATGTTTCTACATCCAGGGTTACAACTGAGGAAGAAGAAATCTTCAAAGCCCATCAGTTAGATATTATATACGCTCAGTCTGGGATGTTATACCACATTATTCCAAATGCACCGTGGTCAACCTATGACCCTAGACAGAAGCACAGACCTCATGTCGATGGCATTGTAGGCTCTGCCAATGTAAAATTCATGAACTCGGTGAAAATCCATCTGAAAGAGTTGTCTCTAAACTAGTCTACAAGAGGGCCAACTTCATCTGTGTCTTCCAATCCCACTCAGTCAGAGGATGTACATTCTGTGCAATCGTCGACTGACCCAAATGGTAACTAGAAACCAGGTAGGAACAATAAGAAAGGGCGTAATAATAATAATAAGGGTGGGAAAAATAATAAACCCAAGGACAATGGTAATAATGAGAAGACAAATAATAATGTTGGAGAGGGAAAGAAAGAAAGACGTAAGGTGAAATTTCCCTGTAAGATTTTTACAGATGATCACCTTACTCATGTATGCCCCAAACTTGTGGAAGTTGTGAGGCTATTATCTCTATCGCCCGCCATGCTGACAAATCCTTTCCCAAATAACCAACACATGGCCTCGATCTCCTCAAATGTCGTAAATGCAGCCGGTGGGAGTCAAAACCCACCGTCGCAATATGGTGACCGTTTGTGTATCAATATGGTCGATTCTAAAGTTCATGTAGCCACCCGGTCTTGACATTATAGTTATTCATAGGCTATACCTGGTCTATAATCTCCTCCTCCTCCTCCGGAGATGACTTTACATATCGAGAAACCAAAGCCACCGCCTCGTATTTCGAAAGGAGTACTAAAGCACTCTACCCACAATCCAAATGCTAGAGCCGCCCAAAATTACTTTATTGTTGAGGATTTGGGTCAAACCCCTTGTGCGATGTCGACTTTGGAGGTACTCCAGACATGTCCCTCATAGAGGAATGCCTTGATATTTGCGTTAGGAGATCTAGATCACAATGGCTCGAAAGTTATCAAGTTTGACGTCATAGATTTGAAGCCTCTCTTTCCTTACCATGTAACATTCTAAATCCACGTGGGGTACTCAAAGTATACCATAAAACATGCGGTTGTTGATGAAGGTGTTTCTACATGTGTGATGTCCCTGATTTTTTGGAAATATCTCGGCTCTCCGACACTTTATTAATCATCAACCATGTTGAATTCTTTTGATGGTCATTCCTTCCGCCCTCAGGGTACTCTTCCTACCTTTCCAGTCCAGTTAGGTGGAAATATGGTAGAGGTGGATGTTGAGGTAGTTGATGTGCCTCTTGATTATAACTTGTTACTAGGACGCAATTGGACATATGCTATGATTGTCGTCATATCGTCTATCTTCCACACCCTTTGTTTTCCACTCGATGGCAAGATAATGATGATCGACCAGTTATCCTTTACATATGCTAGCCATGTCGTCGACAATTCATCAGCCGACAATTGAGAATATCGGTGTTGGAATGTATTCATCCCTTATGGGTACCTTTGACTTCATGGCACTAATTCACCATGTTTACGCCATGTCAAGTAGGATCATGTCATCAGAGAGATCCATTCCTTTTCACACTTCCTATTTTAACGATCCTTGGAACCTACCTTCCTCGACTTCCTCTTGCGAAGGTCAGTCGCATGATGGAATGACCATGCCACTATCGGTAGCAAATATTGCATATCAAGTTGTTCTTGACTCTTCCGCTGATCTCGATCCTATTACCTCTCCGACGAATGAGGAGGATCCTGTTCTTAAGCCCATGTGGGACACTTCATTGTCTTGTTCACATGATTTCCTCGATGAGACTTTTCCCTTGGATGAAGCTATCATCGAAACCATGAATGGTTCTGAAAAACCTTGGGATGATATGCATCATTGCTCTTATTTTCTCCCAGAGCTTGCTAGAATCGAACAAGATGATTTTCGATCTACTTTGAGTGAGATAATCGGTCATGTCGTAGTTCCACTTGATAAGAACAACATTTATGTTGAAGGAAATATGGTAAGTATCTCTCCTACCTTCATGAATGATATCTCTCGTACCCCTGACAAGATTGAAAACATACATATCGGTGTGGATTATTCGCTAGAAGAAATCTTGATCTACACCGAGCTCTTCAAGGAATTTTGAGATGTATTTTCTTGGTCATATGAAGAGATGCCAGGAATCGACCCTCGTATTTTTGAACATGATATTAGAACTTATCCACATGCTAAGCCTGTTTGGAAACATCTTAGAGTTGTCAATCCCCGGAAGGCCCCTGCTATTAAGGCAGAGGTAGAGAAGCTACTTAATGTTGGATTTATCTACCCAGTTCCCTTGACTGAATGGGTATCCAATATCATTCATGTGAATAAGAAGCAAGGAACCATCCGTGTATGCATGGAATTCTATGACCTGAACAAAGCATGTCCTAAAGACAACTTCCCGACACCTTTCATCGATCAAATTCTTGACGAGTGTGCGAGAAGCGAAGTGTTTTATTTTATGGATATATTTTCAGGGTATAACCAAATTCAAATTAAACCTGAGGATCAACACAAGATGACATTTATTTGTCCTTGGGGTACTTTTGCATACCGTAAAATTCCTTTTGGCCTTAAAAACGTCGGAGAAACCATCCAACATGCTACGACCTTCTCATTTCATGATCTTAAGCATATAGTTGAAGCTTACCTTGACGATCTTGTTCTCACTCTTGTAAGAGAGTGGATCACTCTAAGCACCTTCGGCTAGTTTTTGAAATATCTCGTTACTATAGAATCTGGTTGCACCCTCATAAGTGAATCTTTTGCATTAGGTCTGGTTGTCTTTTGGGATTTCTAGTTTTTGAGACCGGGATCAGGGTAGATCCTTTAAAGGTTGAGGCAATACCTCAGTTGCCTCCTCCGCGCACTGTTTGACAACTTCAAGGTTTATAGGGGAAAGACAACTTTTTACGTCGGTTTATAATTAACTATGCCAATATCACTAAGGATTTCATGAATCTTTTGAAAAAGGACACCCCTTTTATGTGGGATGAGTGAGCCTAGGAGTCCTTTGATGCTTTGAATAAAGACTTGGTATCGACGCCTCTACTGAAGTCTCCTGACTATAGTAGGGATTACTTGCTTTATGTCACTATGTCCGAGGAGACGATTGGTATGGTTTTGGTTCAGGAGGATGACGAGCTCCGAGAGCACGTCATCTACTATCTTAGTCAAAACTTAGTTGGTCTTGAGCTCAATTATTCTCACATTGAAAAGCTATCTTTGGTTGTCGTTCACGCAATCCAACATTTACACCATTATATATTTCTTTGCAAGACTACTGTGGTTTCCTATGTCAATCCATTTCAATACATCCTTACCAAGAATATCATAGGTGGAAAATATAATAAATGGATTGTCATTTTACAAGAATTTAATATCGATTTCGCTTTTGCGAAATCCAAGAAATCAATAGTCTTCACGGAGTTAATATCTGACTTCCCACGATTAGATGAGGATGTTATCCATGTTGATTTGTTTGTAGACGAACACATTTTCCTCGTGTCGTCATCTGAATCCTGGTATGGAGACATCGTTCTCTATCTTCAAACCTTGAAGTTCCCTTAGCATCTCTCGCGAGATGATCGGTGGCGTGTATGATACCAAGCTAAGAATTACACTATCGTTGGTGACACTTTGTATCTTTGATTAAGAGACAATATCATGTGTCGTTATTTAACTCACGGAGAAGCCGAGTTAGTCATGAATGATTTCCATAGTGGGGCTTGTGGTGGTCATCTATCCGGGCTTGTGACAACCCAGAAAATTTTGCGAGCCAGTTATTTATGGCCATCTATATTTAAATATTGTGTTGAAGTAGTTAATAAGTGTCACCCCTACCAGCTGTTCACTCGGAAAATGTGCTCGCATCCAACCCCTCTTCACCCAGCCATTACCGTCGATCCCTTCACTAAGTGGGGGGTGGATTTCGTGGATTGCAACCCAACTTCGGCTGGGGAGCATCATCACATTATAGTGGTCATAGACTACTTTACTAAGTGGGCCAAGACCATGCCTACAGTTAAATACGATGGGAATACTATCGAATTCTTCATATTCAATCAAATTATCGCCAGATTCGGTATCCTGAGTGATATTTTCACTGATCATGGCAGTCACTTTCAGAATGAAATGCTCGAAGAGATAGCATCCAAGATAGGTTTTAAGCATGGTCATTCTTCCCCTTACTATCCCCAGGAAAATTGACAATTAGAGGTCATCAACAAGTCTCTCAGGACCATTTTGCAGAAAGCTATCAACCAGAGTAAGTCTGACTGGAACATTATGTTATATCCCTCACTTTGGGAATACTGAACCTCGGTCAAGACTACCACTGGATTTTACCCTTTCTAGTTAGTACACGGTGTGGAGTCGATATTAACTATTTAATGCGAGATCCCTTCTCTTAAGTTGACAATCACGCTCCTACCTGACACTTCCGATCTCGAGCGATGCCTTGTACACCTAGAGAGTCTTGACAAGCAGCATCGAGATGCCTCTACGGCTATCGAGGTGAACAAAAGACGTGTCAAGGTCCAGTACAATAGGTATGTATGTATTTAGTTGTATGCTAAGGGTGACTTGGTCCTCTTATATGATCAAGCCAAAGAACCACTGGGAGCAAGCAAGTTTAAACCCATGTGGCATGGTCCATATATCATGCGACGTGTTTTAGAAAAAGGAGCCTATGAGTTAGAATATTATGAAGGGAATATGTTGGCTGAGCCCAGGAATGGTCTCTACTTGGAAAGATATTACGCTTGAATCCCAAGATTGGGTGTAACTCTTTATATACTAATGTAACTTAGCGTATATATCTTTTCCCTTTCTTATTGTCTTCATCTTGCTTATCGATTTTTCCCTTGGTTGGAATATTTAGACAGAGTCTTTGGTCTACTTAGGATTCACATACGGAGCTAGACGTCATAGAAGGAACTTGGCTTCCACCGCTTGGGTGGTTTACTCACCCGAGGGTCTACTAGTGTCTTCAGGTGGCATATGCCTAGGGCCATCCACGAATAATGTGTCTGAATATAGCGTCGTTGTAGAAATTTTGCGTGATGCTATCTCACATGGTATTCACTCTTTAGAGGTTCGGCTGGATTCCCAGTTAGTAGTATGTCAGTTGAACAAAAATTACCGCGTGTGTGATCCTACTTTACTCTGACAATTCCTATGGATTCATCTTTTAGAACAACAGTTTGATTTCATTACTTATTTTCACATACCTAGGAGTTCTAATTATGTATCCGATGCTTATGCTAATTTCATTTTAGATTGACATTTGTCACATAACTAAAGCAAAGAAAACCATCTCATCAATGTACACATTGTAATATAAGTAAAACCAAAGATCCTTGTTTTATATATATTTCAAAAAATATGATGTTTATAGTACAAAATTGGGGCTAACACCCTCAATACACATATACAACTGCTAATACAAGGTCCACAACATCTACACCTATGGCATTGGATTTGTGTCATGATAAAAAACTATGGCGTTTGTGAGACGCTGAAAGAGTCTCACCCAAGCTCTGGTCACACCAACTACTTGTCAATGCATGGCCTCCGGTAGATCCTCTACCTGAACCATCGGAATCCTATGAGTCAAACGAGACAGGTTTCCCTGCACGTTTTGAAGGATTCTCTCTGCTTCTCCTCCCACCTCCTCATCTCCTCGGTTCCTCCGATGATGTCGTCGAAGCCCTGGTTCCTCCGACGATGTCGTCGAATCCCCTATGACCATCGCAGACCTACATCTACGTCACACAAGTGTCTAGTTAGTACTTAAGCATCATCCAAAAATATTTTTGTTTTACTATACAAAAATTCAAAAAAATGAAATATTTAAAAACATTTGATATACCTATGTCCCCGTAGGCGGTCCCTGGTGATAGTGGCATGTTAAGGTCCCCTCTAAAGTCAATCCCTACATAGGGGTAGTAATCCAGAGCAATGACCTGTCGCCTCCACTGGTAGAATAAATCATCGTTGTAGGGTGTGGGAACCCTACCACCCCCTGCCATCTCATTATCTCGGTCCATCGTTGCATGGCTGGATCGCAAGGTCCTCTCTAAATTATCTCGACTCTAGGTCCCAAACCTAGAACCCGCTCAAAGAAAAAGTTGCATAAGATAGAGGCAAACCCGAATTTCCTCTTGTCACCCTATTTTCACTCGGTCAATTGGCTCTTCATATTAGCTAGTAGTGAGGTACAATAATCATA
This sequence comes from Picea sitchensis, assembly GCA_010110895.2. Taxonomy (NCBI): domain Eukaryota; kingdom Viridiplantae; phylum Streptophyta; class Pinopsida; order Pinales; family Pinaceae; genus Picea; species Picea sitchensis. The sequence goes on from SNQJ01S0023655.1 coordinate 57,787, forward strand.
TACAGTGGGTCTCAAGCACTCTACATAATAGAACATGAGCGACCTCGATGCCTAGTGCAACGAAGTTGATCATGCGATCTTGGTCAAAACGAGGAAAACAATATTGAGGCTGAGATTGTTTATCGCTCAGATGGGGAGTTGACTCCCGACCTTATTGATCCCTACTACACAGTGAGCATATATGTACTCCTCTATCTTCATTTTGCTCCCAACTCCCCAAGATTTGAGGCTCACCACCTCACCTCGGCCCAATAACCCAGTCAAAAATTATATATTCTCGACTTCAATCCTCAATGGTTTCCCATAGAGGTTGAAGCTCTCATTGATAGGATCCCAGTAATCCACGAGAATCTCAAGCAACCTCACATGGGACCTCATCCCTTTGAGTGCCCAAAATTTATACAAGCCACATAATTTCAAGGCCATTTGGGTGAGATAAAAATCAATCTTTGAGTTAGAAACCATAGAAAACATTGTTTACGGACTTGTACGTGGTTTTTTGCATTCACAGTCGCATATAGGGTTGAGTACACATGCTGTGTATTTTACACAGTCACATATAACCTCACGTATACACGACTTGATGAATGGTAGCCCGCGTACACCGAAATACTCAATTTGCACCCTAATTTACTCAAATTTTGACACCTAATTTAAAAATCTAATCCACTAGAAAGGAAGAGGGGAAGAGGAATTACCTGGTCCATACAGTTTCTGATTTCATCGCATGACGCTCCTGCAATCACTAGTTGAAGATCAGAGGTATTTTGGTCCAATTTTCACTATTTGGGTAAAAAGTCAAAATGACATAGAAAATTTTGGTTTTGTTACTATTTATAGAAATTTCTACCCACTTTATATAGTTTCGAGTCATTTTTTCGCCTAATGGACTAATACAAAAGTGGATTGAGTTGGTTTTTGTAATTTTCACCAGGGATTCTTGCGGATTTCAACATTATGTTGATCATTCGTGACCACGGCTAGGTATTTTCGCTACCTAGCATATAGGATAGGTATCCGTTCCACCATGCAATTTTGCATCATCCTATAATTGTCACTCATATTCCTTAGGTATGAACCCATTTGTTGCGACACAGAACCTTCCATTTTCTATATGGCATGTCGTTATCAAGTGGTGGAGACTTACCAAACATGGGTACCCTAGTTAGATCATCTTCTTCATTTGGTTCCCATGTAGAGATTTTTTCCGTAGGATCGGGAGTCCCTTATATATATACATGAATTTATGTTGAGCCCCATTTCTCACTCATAAACATGCTTCCCTATACCTAGAGGACTCCCAACCGAGTTTAAGTTAATCTCTTTTCCAACTCGTCTTCAAAAAGCGAAAATATTGTCGAGTGAACTTGTCTCTTTCAGACTTGTAAATTGGATTTGAAAGGACGTCTATTTGGTACAATTTTATCCATTTTTCACACCAAGTAGACTAAGATCATGAAAAATGACATTTTTTGGTGTTAAGTTGTGATTACATCTCATGCCCTTTCTTGCAATATTGAGCCTATAGTCGGTTCTCGCTTTGTGTTATAAACCTTTTTCCTCAGCATTTTTTCATCCTCAACCAAGCAGAGCCTCGTTTATATCCTTTGCAATTTGACACCCTATACCCAGGAGAGAACATTTCCTTGAGTTTCCATCTCCCGCATGCATCTCCTTTCATTGAACATAGGTATTTTCCACTTCTGGAACTAGTTTTGCTTACTTGCGACACTCGTTCCCTCCTCTATATCATATCATTCATTTATCTATGAAAAAAAAAAAAAAGATGGGCGAGAAGGGAGTATTATCGTATATTGGCAGCAGTCGTGTCGCCTTTGAATAGAGCACACAGTTATTGAGTCCATCGAATGGTTACTCTTCCAGTCCCTATGGAGGATTTCATTGATGCCTCATGCATCTCATGGTTTCATCATTGATTCTATGTTGCCAGAGTCTTCCATATGTCTCATGCTCTTGTTCAAAGGAAGTCTATCAATCTGTGTTCGCCATTCCTCGGAACTCTTGACTTTGCATGTTGTCCATAACCTTAGTTTGTCTCAGAATCACATGATGTTGTAGTCCTATCATGCACCCTGGTCCTACTTTCATCATTAGTAGGTAACATTGAACCCAGCAATCAAAATTTCATCATTGGTCATTGACTATGTGGTTTCCCTTGTTTTCGACGACAATACATCTATTCACACATTGGAATTCATGCAGTTTCTTGGATTTCATTAGCCTTATTGGTGGTTTCCTCGCATTTTTCATCATTTTTAATCATTGGTTGTTATTTAGAGGGTCTTTTTCGTGTACTGCTTGCACTTGTCACACGTGAAATATGCAAAGGGTCGTTGGTTCGTGAACATGTTCTTCGTATGATTTCCTCAAAATCATGAAGCTCCTGCTTTATACCCCATGCTGAATGATGAGAGATGCCTTAATTATATGCTTTCATTGGGTCTCCCTCCATCAAAATCGGCTCATCTATTCTGGAAATGAGACCCAGAGTCTTATGAGTACCTTTGATCCGGATTATTTTCGGCACGAAATGGGAGCGGAGATATAATAAAGAAATACACAGAGATATTGCAGATATTCAATAATATAACAGAAATGTATCAGAGATGTAACCATAAACATAGATATACAGTAATACACGATTTCTATTAATCAAATAAATGTACAGAGACTGTAAAAATACAGAGTGCAAGACTCGCTAGAATGGTGGCAGCTTATCTCTGAGAAGAGATGTGACGGCTACTCGCATTCGCCAGAAGATG
>SNQJ01S0023656.1:15075-31926 GCA_010110895.2 Picea sitchensis
CATTCTGCATTAGCTAATACTAAGATACAACATCATTATTGCTCTGAAGTAAAAATTTATTAAACAATTAAAAACTCAGTTTACAAATACGCAGAAGGATTTGCAAACCACACGGTATTAAACAAAATAATTAGATAGGACAAACTAAGCCCAACGAGCCTAAGCTAGACCAAGCATCAAAATCCATCACACAGCCGAATGGAAACAACCACAAAGATCATAATCAGTGTACAAAAATGACAACACGAGAATCTCTAACCATGACTTTCAGGTCTCTGACCACCTTCCCCTTGCCACGAACAAGCCTAAGCTGGACCAAGAATCCAAGTCCATCACACAGCCGAATGGAAACAACTACAAAGATCGTAATCAATGTACAAAAAATGACAACATGAGAATCTCTAACTGTGACTTTTGAGTCTCTGACCACCTTACCCTTGCTGATATCTGGTTGGCCTCCTTTACCCTGTCCAGCCTTTTTCTCGGTCCACCTTGTTGATATTATGGTAGCTGCAGGAGGTATTAAACCTCCACGTGTAACCCTGACAAGAATAGAATATTCCGGGAAGCAAGAAGAAACCCTAAAGCAATGGACATAACCCTAGAAGACAAGTCGGCTAAAGAAAATAATTAATATTGAGTTTTTGGCCTCCAGAAAGAGAAGTCGGCCCAGACAGCTAAGGAAGAGCAATATAAATACAGGATGCCAGAGCTCATTTAGACACACACATCTCACAACTGCAGAAATTTAGTAAGTGCGCAAGTCTAGAGAGTAGCTGCAGTTGCAGCTACTGCAACTAGTATTTTCGGTTTTAGGCTTGGACTTTCTCTTGGTTATGGTTTGGACTTTCTGCTTGGTACGCTAGCTCTGGAGAGTGGTACGCTACCTTGATTGGCTATTGGACCTAGGGTTTGTTTCCTGAATTATTCTCTCTGTCAAGGTTAAGGACCAGTATTTTCGGGTTTTGGCTTCGACTCTCTCTTGGTTATGGTTTCCACTTTCATCTGCTTGGTAATGGCTAGCCTCGAGAGTTATGCTACATTGATTGGATATTAGGACTAGGTTTTTCTTCCTGAATTATTCTCTATCAAGGTTAAGGACAGAATCTAAAAAAGAACATGCATCCATACATGAAGCAAGGATTAGGAGTGAACTAAATACAGATCCTCGCTGAGGATTATAAAGCATCTATCCATGTTCTACTGAAAGTAGCAGCCATGATAACCAAAGTACGTATTCAGTTTGATCTAGAAGAAGTCTTCTAAAGAAGCCTTAGTATCCTTGGTTGTCCATCTCACAACCATCATCCTATGATAAAAGGAAGAAGCTATAATCTTCAAAGCATGGAATCTAAAGAAAACTCCATGGACACAAGATCTAAAGAGAGACATGAGGAAGAATCGTGCTGAAGATTCCAAGAAAGAAAGAAAGCAAGAACAACCAGTTAATATACCGAGAATCACAAGACTACCAACTTATTTGAACCCACTAAAAGCAATCGAGCAGAAGAAATGGAAGTTAGGATAAAGAACAATGTATGTAAGAAAATAAAAAGACTTAAGAATGGAAGCATTGCAAAATTCAAAGGTTTTTTCCAGAAGGAGGGAGAAGAAGACTATGACAAATGTCTCAGTAAACTAGACATACCTCTTGTAGTATCCATGGATTTGAATTTACATAAAAAAGACCGCTCTTCCCAATAAAGCAAGTGAGAGAGTTTCATACCAGAAATAGACCCATGTATGCAAATATAAGACCTTGTATGGATTCAACAACTTGATGCAGAGTATCTAATATACAACAAAAGCATGCAGAAAACTTGTTGTACTATTGTAACTACAAAGCCAGATTCCATTTATTATTGATGTATTAGTTCATTAGATCAATCCCTTGTGGATTGATCATGTTGGTATTGTAAGCCCCACCTAAATCCCCTTGCGGCGGATTGGTCAAACCCTAATTGTAATATGCAAAACAAGAAGTCGGCCCTAATATATTCAAAGTGGTTATAACCACCCGTAAAAGAGAAGGTCGGGGTCCCCGCCAAGCAGTGCAGACACGTCCTTCACAATTGTATAAATAAAGGAGGCCAAAGACCTCATTTGTTCACTCACCACTTGATCATCAGAGCTGTAAATTACCGCAGCTGAGTAATAGCGAAGAGAGAGAAGCCGATTACTTTGGGAGAGGAAGACTCGTAGTGTTTGGTTTTATTCTCTGGCATTGTACCACATCTATTGCTGAAGTTTCCTTTTGTTGGGTTTTCCCCATGAGGGTTATTTCCTGTGATAAATGATGTGTCCCTCAGGATTGTGTATTTATCGCTGATCCGTCTTGCGCTATATGGTTATCTAGTAAATTGAAAAGAAATCTAATAATAGCTTTAACCTTAACATGGTATCGAGCTGTCAAGAGCATCTTTCACAAGAAGAAAACGTCATTGTTGTCGTGATATGAAAATTAGGGTTTTTATTGAAGAAGAATTTCGTTTCAAAAATCTATCTTAAAAAGAGCTCTACCTCAAAGAACTCTTGCATCTTCGACAAGACCTTTTAGTGGCTAGATCTCTCAGGTGAAACCCTAGTTTTCACCTCGCACTGTATACCCGGTGAAAACTAGAAGCATTCAGAAACCGTGTCTTAAACCGCAAAGTACCGTAAAACCAAGGCTAACTTCTCAGCCCGTGAACTGGCCGATCAATTTTGAGGTGGTAAAAGTTGGATTTTAGAAATCTAACTGCACACTCGCTTTACTACCAAAGCGACTCGTGGTAAGTTCGTAACTAAATTTTGAGCATTTTCATTTTTGGTTATTTTCCTAGCTCGAGGTAAAAATGTCCGCAAGCACTAAGCTTCTAATGACAAGCTAGAAGGTGTGGAAAAACTTTCGTGCCTCGGAATTATAGGATTGGACCTGAAGAGGAATGACCTAGCAAGATTCATAAAAAAAAATGAAATATAAAAAAAAAAAAAAAAAAAAAAAAAACCAAAGCAAAAACACCAAAAAGGACACAATTAGGGCCAAAAGAATCCGCCATTGCAAGATTCTATCAAAGATCACTTTATTCCTCAAGTGTCAGCTAAATTAAAAAATCCCAAACAAATGTTTGATGCCCTAACCAAATTATATGAAGGAAAGAACATAAATCGAAGATGAATCTAAGAACTCAAATCAAGAATACAAGAAAGTAGAAAGGAGAATCAATCCAGAATATCTTAATATCACAATTCAAAAGAACAAACTTAGAAGCAATTGGAGATACCATAGACGCAGACAAACTCATAATGATCTGCCTAATGGTCTCACAAGACCTTGGGATGCATTCATCCAAACTATTTCAGCCGTAAAGGAGAAACTACACCACGCCTTTTGGGAAGAATGTATTTAAGAAGAATCAAGAGTAGCTAACCCAGAAGCTTTACTATCAAGAGATCAAGATCAAGCCCTAGCTACTCACTCACATCAAAGGAGGAAGAAAGAAGTCTTAATTCCAAAAAGAAACTCATAAAGAGTCTCACCCCAAACAAATTCATACATAAAGAATTTCAACCAAGGAGATTCCCGTGGTTTCTTTATGAAAGGACAAAGAAGAGAAAGAGATTTCATCCTACCAATGTTAATACCTTTCAGGACAAGATGGGACATATTATGACATTGTCCAAATTAGACAAGAAGAATACAAAAGAAACAAGAGGTATCATGCCCATGCAAATAGCAAGATGAAGAGCCACCCACAAAAGATGATAAAAGAACGAACCGGAAGACTATTATGCGTAACTTTAATCTCGCCCTCCTCGTGATCGTAGATTACCCTGGGTGAGGGGACACTTGGCTCATTGATAGTGGTGCTTCCAAGCACAGGATAGGTCAAAGAGACATTCTCTTGCCTTTCAGAAGAGAAGTTTTCTCAGACAGTTACACTTGGAGATGATTATCAATACCCCATCAAGGGAGTAGAGAATCAAAACACAAGCTTAATTCAGTGGACTCCAATGAAGATGTATTGATGCACTCTATGTTCCTTAGGGTTTGGATAAAGAAATTTTACTCTCCATATCGCCTTAGAAAAGAAAGGCTTCAAAGTTGCCTCTATAGATGGAGAAGTTCTTATGTGGGTTAAAGGAAAAACCATGGAAGAACCAATTGTTATTGAAAAGAAGAAGGTGCTTGTATAAGCTAAAGGGTCAAATTCGGCGCCCATGACCCACCTACTGAGAATCCATGCAGTTCCGGCATAGAAGTATCAGGGCCATATAAAGTCTAAAGATGTTAGCATCGGATGAACAGTTGTCATGTGTTGAGCAGTTCTATCCTCGTGGTAAAGTTTGAGCACTTCGAAGATAAGCTTGGTAGAACTAAAAAAGGACCTCCTCGAAAGGTAGAGAGGATGTATACGCCACTTAGCAAAGGACGCCGGCTTCATGTTGGATGATGTGCCACTTTGTGTTGTGATGATGTGCCACTCTCGTGTTGCATGATGCCAACCCTCGTGGATGTGATGATGTGTCACGGGCCCCGCGTTTGGATGCCACCGTGGTTGATGATGATGTGGGCTACCGCATCATGGATGCTAGTCAGGCCGATGATATTGTGTAGCCAACCGTATCGCGGATGCCACTGCGGCTTCAAGATTCTCAGCCTAGTGTTGATGGTGATGATGCTCCAAATTTTCGGTGTTGTGATGATACGTTGATGATGATGGCGTATTAGTGTTATACTAATCCGTGTTGATGCAGATGATTATTATCATTCCAGCTCCTCGCTATGAATGATGATATTGATGATGAGAAAACTTTCGATGATTTATAGATATGCTACCAATGTCTATGTCATAATGTTGTTGCCCTCTCCTAATGATGTTGTAGAATCCCCTTCTTGTTAAGGGGAGTGTTTAGCCATTGTAACTACAAAGAGTATTCTATTTATTATTGATATTAGATCAACTCCCTTTTGTGAATTGATCATGTTGGTATTGTAAATGACCAACTCTCTATGGATTGGTCAAACCCTAATTGTAATATGCAAATGAGAAGTCACTCTTAATAAATTAAAGTGGTTATAACCACCCGTAGCAGAAGTCGGCCCCGGCCAATGAAAAGACACATCCTTCAAGACTTGCCGATTAGGCGTAAAGGAGGCCATCGCCCATTTGTTCACTCATCAATTTGATCATCCAGCTTAAAGTTTGGAGAAGTAGGAGAAGAGAGAGAGGCGCATTACTTGGGAGAGGACTTTCTGTAGTGTTTGGTTTATTCTCTTGGCATTGTATTGGCTATCTATATTAAGGAAGTTTTTGTTGGGTTTTCTCCCCCAGGAGGGTTTCCCAGGATAAATGATGTGTCTCTTGTGATTGTGTATTTCTCAGTGATCCTATCTATGTTATGGTTATCTAGTAAATTGAAAAGAAACTTAATAATAGCTTAAACCTTAACAAAACTTTCTATGCCAAAGATACTGTATCATAATAGTTACTGAGAAGTCTAGGATGATGGATTGCTAATCCATGGCAAACTCTCATGATGACAGAAGAAGTGTTAATTTGATATGTTTCAGTTTGAGCCTTGCCACGATGTCATGAGCTAGCAGAAAACAGAAATGTTGAAATCGACCATGATATATTCTAATGATCAAAGCTCTATGAAGCCTTCAAAGAAAATCAATGTTCCATGACAGACCGAAGTATATTGAGATCAAGCATTATATTCTCCGTAATGAAGTTTAGAAAAGAGAAGTGGTTCTCCAATATATCTCCACAGATGAGCAGATAGCAGATGTTTTGGTAAAAGCCTCTTTCCAAGATGAAAGGTTTGCGTACTCAAGAAACAATTTGGGGCTCATGGAGACGAATTCCTTATTGAAAAACGAAGAGATTACTCCCAAGTTGGGAGGGAGCACTGATATGTTATTGATTTATGGACAGTCATTTTTCACTTTGAAAAATGGTCCAGGATGAGTAGTTCCTTTCTAGTTCGGAAAGTGGTTTGAGATTTCTGACTGACATGCATTTTCCAGTTCAGAAAATGGTCTAGATCGGACAATCATTTTCGTAATGGAAATTGTCCTATAAATTGTTGATGTACCATAGACAGCGATTCCCCTTGTGGCCAGTGTGGGGGAATGGTCTAGGACAGTCATTCTTCTTGGCAATCGCTTTGAGTAGTGGTCAAGTTGAATGGTCCTCTTCACTGGGCAGTCATTCTTTCGAAGTTCACAGTTGTGAGCAGTTTCGAAGAATGGTCTGTTTTGGAGGTTGGTGCAGGAGAGCCATTTCCTTAGCAAATGGTCTGGACAGTCATTCCCTAGGGCAGACTCATTCTCTCCAAGTTGCACTATGATTAGTGTCGGAGGAATGGCCCATTTAGGTGAATGGTCCAGGTTCAACAATTAGGGACAGGCATTCCCTAGGAAAGAATCAGTCTCTCCAGCTTGCACTATGATTAGTGTCAGAGGAATGGCCCAGTTAGGTGAATGGTCTAGGCTCAGAAATCGGGAACAGTTATTCTTCTATGCTTGAGAAGAATAGTCCAGATATCCCATGGCTGATGTTTTACTTTATGAGGGCATGTGCTCTTCCAAATCTCACAGATGTGAGTGGAAGAATGGCCCAGATGACTCAGTTTATATCATGATATTGTTTTATGCAGGTTGATATCAAATGATATGATTGGTGTGGAGACTGTATGTCTCTGGACAGTAGATGTATGCTACTATGGTGGATGTGTTCCACTAGTTGTGACTATGCGTCCCTATTTAAGTAGCCGTGTGCTACTTGGTGTGGTTGTGTACCATTGGATAGTAGTTGTGTACTACTATGGATACACACAATTGTGTTCTATTGAATGGCATTGTTCTAATTGCCATGAAGACTATCAGTAGTGTTGGGAATGATTATCAGCTAGATGGATAGTCAGTGTACTGGTGGATAGACATTCTCCAGGCGGAAAATGGTCAAGGACATTTATTCTTCTAGGACATATGTCTGGATTAGAAGAATGGTTCTTGTATCACTCTGTGGAGTGAGTGACTTATTCAGCATCATGCCTGATTACTCAAATGGAGTATGGCTTTAAGAGATGATACAGTTGATGCTATCAGATGATACTGATAGTGATGATGGTGCTCGTGATTTGATCATGAGATAGCATGTGTGGCTATGATGATGATACTGGTTGAATGGTATGTTTGTGCTCAAGACCATTACCTTTAAATACCTCCATAGCTAGGAGGGACTGCTGATATTATGGTAGTTGCGGGAGGTATTAAACCTCCACGTGTAACCCTGACAAGAATAGAATATCCTGGGAAGCAAGAAGAAAGCCTAAAGCATTGGACATAACCCTAGAAGACAAGTGGGCAAAAGAAAATAATTAATATTGAGTTTTTAGCCTCTAGAAAGATAAGTCGGCCCAGACAGCTAAGGAAGAGCAGTATAAATACAGGATGCTAGAGCTTATTTGGACACACACAACTCGCAACTGTAGAAATTTAGTGCGCACTGCAGAAATTTAGTGAGTGCGCAAGTCTGGAGAGTAGTTGCAGTTGCAGCTACTACAACTAGTATTTTCGGTTTTAGGCTTGGACTTTCTCTTGGTTATGGTTTGGACTTTCTGCTTGGTACGCTAGCTCTAGAGAGTGGTACACTACCTTGATTGGCTATTGGACCTGAGGTTTGCTTTCGGAATTATTCTCTCTATCAAGGTTAAGGTGCTCGAGGGTGGCTTCGACCTATGGTTGGGTGACAATATTGCTATATTGTCTATGGTTAAACGAGCACACCTATTATTTCTAACATACCTCCCCATCCACCGAATGGAAACAACCACAAAGATCCTAATTAGTGTACAAAAAATGACAAAATAAGAACCTCTAGCCATGACTTTTGAGTCTCTAACCACCCTCCCCTTGCTAATACCTATTTGGCCTTCTTTACCCTATCCAGCCCCTTTTTTAGTCCTCCCCCTCCCCAGTTCTTCACCCTGCATATTACAATCAAGTATGATTACTCTTATGTATTCACTTATGAGACTCGTTTGCATCAATTTCTGCATGATTTCTACTCTCTCCCCAAAACCACATTGAAAGTTGAAACTTGAACTCTAACTTCCTAACTCTTTGGGGGGTTGCAAAGGACTCATTTACACACATATTAACCATACCAGACCCATTCACCCTCTTAGTTCATGTCCCGTGAACAATGGTTTGATGGAGACTACAAAGTCATGCATAAGAGGCTCATGTTTGATCTTGCCCTGGAAACAAAGATGTATTATTGCCACATTCTTAGAAAGAAAGAAACAGAGCTACCCACTTTCTAGGAAGAGGGATATTCATTACTNAACAGTATATGTACAAAACAGATTGTCCCATAGTGCACTTAGGTTCAAGACCCCTGAAGAGATGTTCTCCAGAAAGAAGCCAGAAGTAAGCCACCATCTCAAAATATTTGGCTGCCCAGTATTTGTACATATTCCAAAAGAGAAGAGAAACAAGCTGGACACATAAGGAAAAAAGGGAATATTTGTTGGATACTTTGAGGTCTCCAAAGCCTTCAGAGTTTATATACCAGGTTGCCATCATATTGAGATCAGCAGGGATGTAACCTTTGATGAAGATGCAGCACTCAAGAAATCAAGAAGATGTCAGCTTGAAGAAGTATATGAAGAGGAACCTGTAGCTCCCAGAGTTGCAGAACCAGTGAGGGAAGTCATGGCTTCCCCTGATGAGGAAATTCTAGAAGATCATGACATAGTAGAATTTCAAGAACCTCCCCAAATGACGATCTCCCACAAGAGAAAGCCAGCCTGGGCAAGGAAACTTATTCAAGATGGAGAGAAGTATGGTGTCCGCGAAGGAACCATGAGACAAGTGAAGAAACCTAAGACATTCTCCAGTTACATGGCTTTGATATGTGATCTCTTGAAGAAGGAGCCTACCTGCTTTGAAGAAGCCATTCGGAAGAAAGAATGGGCAGGTGCCATGACAGAAGAATACCAATCCATCATAAAGAATGATGTATGGGATATAGTTCCCAGACCGAATAGCAAGGATGTGGTATCCTCCAAATGGCTTTTCAAAATAAAACATGTTGCGGATGGAAGTATTGAGAAGTATAAAGCAAGGTTTGTTGCTCGTGGCTTTTCTCAAAAGGAAGGCATTGACTATGAAGAGACATTTGCTCCTGTAGCCAAATACAATTCGATCAGAACCATCATAGCCCTTGCAGCTAAGATGAAGTAGAAGTTACACCAGATGGACGTGAAAATTGCCTTCTTGAATGGTGTCATTGAAGAAGAAGTGTATATAGAACAACCTAAAGGATTTGAGGTTGAAGACAGGAAGACTCATGTCTGCAAGTTGAAGAAAGCTCTGTACGGATTGAAGCAAGCTCCTAGAGCTTGGTATGGAAGGATTGACAGTTTTCTGACGAGCTTGGGCTTTACCAAGAGTAAAGTTGATTCTAACCTTTACTTCAAGGTTATGAATGATGAGCCTGTTATATTGTTGTTGTATGTGGATGACTTATTCTTAACTGGTGAAGAAAATCTCATCACTGAATGTAAGAAGAAGCTCGCTACAGAATTTGAGATGAAAGACCTTGGCCTAATGCACTATTTCTTAAGTCTTGAGGTCTGGCAGAGCCCAGAGAGGATCTTCCTTAACCAAAGGAAGTATGCAGTTGAAATACTAAAGAGATTTGATATGTTGGAGTGCAAGTTCATGAATACACCCATGGAAACCAAGTTGAAGCTCCTGGTTGACACTTCGTCAGAATTGATTGATGCTACATTGTACAGACGGATCATTGGATCGTTGATGTATCTGACGAACACCAGGCCAGATATATGTTTTGCCGTGAACACCTTGAGTCAGTTTCTAGTAGAGCCCAGACGTGTTCGCCTGATTGCTGCAAAACATGTGATGAGGTACCTTAAGGGTACATTAGATTGTGGTCTCAGTTATGAAGGAGATCATGACTTCAGACTAAGTGGTTACACTGATTCAGATTGGGCTAGAAGTGTCTCTGACAGAAAGAGCACTTCAGGATGTTGTTTCAATCTAGGGTCAGCCATGATCTCATGGCAGAGTAGGAAGCAATCAAGCATTGCTCTCAGTACGGCAGAAGCAGAATACATTGTTGCATGTTCTGCCAGTTGTGAAGCCATATGGCTTTGGAAGTTGTTGACAGGTCTATTCGATCTAGAGATGGAAGCAACCATGATCCTATGTGATAACCAAAGCTGCATAAAGATGACAGAGAACCATGTGTTCCATGTGTTATCACTATAATAATTTCTTGGAATCCAAGTCTCAAGTTTTGGCAGGACGCTAAATCAGTACAGAGGAGTGTTAGACTAGCAGGCGGGGTCACGTCTGGCGGACAGGGCTAAAATTGGCGGAGACGCGGAAGTGATGGGACCCGTCGGGCCATAGATCTCGAGCAACCCAGATCGACGGTCAGGAGACATATCAAGCAAGGAAATAACACGAAGGTTAAGCACTAGAGAGCAGGCCGGGGAAAATACCGCGGTTTCAACCCAAAGACACGTGGCGCCTCCAGAAGCATATCGGGGGGAAAAGGGGGTAAGCGCGAAACCGCTCAACCACACCCCGATGTCACGTGTTCTAATATCATTGAATATGTCAAATCCAAAAATCGCATGTGGAAAGAGAAAAGTGACCTCCGGTCAAATCACCTCACGCCACTTGTTCGGGTACTTGTCGTTCGTGCGATGCCAGGTGAACGTCGCCAGATAACCAACCCGAAGGCTCATCATTCGAAATAGATTGGCCAAACGTGATAAACCGACGTACCTACAAGTACTCTTGTCAGTAGTTCATGATTGGCACTCAATGACGATTGTCATTCAAAACATGGGTTACATTACTTTGTTTTGGGCGATTAACATTCTATTTCAGAACGGGGTAATCACAGGTCGAATCATTCAGCTAAGGAAGATAAGTTCATGCTTTCTACAAAAACCAGGGGAAATGGATACGACAGACCAAGTGGCCTCCAGTGAACCAGGATTTTCAACTAATATGACAAATTCATCAATGAAGAAGAAAGAGAAGTTGGTCGCACAAATATTAGCAACGAAATTTCATACAAAGTCTGTGGACAAACCATGGTCAAGCGGAGAAATTAGATTAAATCCCATCATGAAGGATTTAATCATCAACGGATACGCAGGCGAGAACCATACACGAGTTGTCGAGGAAACGGAGCAAGTGTCAGAAGATAGGGGTAAAAGTTGAGGTAGTCAAAAGCGTTGGAGAAAACTAGCATGCTTGGCTTGATACATTAAAAGAAGAAATTGCCAAGCTGAAATAGATTGCAGGTTAAACTTAGTATGTGTCAGAGAATTTTGTAATAATATTGACAAGTGGCCTTCAAGGCAAAAATCTCAGATATGTCAGTTTTGTTTTATAACGTCCCCTAGAAAATAGGAGTTTGGTTGTTGTACGTTACTCTTTTGTAACTGATAGTTATTTTTGGAACTTTGGGGAAGATGATTCGTTTTGAATCCCAGATGTAATTTATCTATATATACTATTACAAAGATAAATGAATGGTTGGACTGATCGAAGAGGGACCTGCCCTCAGAGCAGGAAAATACTGTAATTTTCTAGAACTGAATTGAATACATATGCAGAAGCTTTTGAAATCTCTATGAAAAGATTCTAATGGTGGTGATATGAGTTTTGTCTTCCCTCGTTGTATGTATTTCCTGTTTTTCTTTAATTCCATTTACACTTTCTTCTGTTTAAATTGGCGAGTTAAAGGCCCAGAATTCATCTCTTGATGCTCTTGGCTTAGCAATTTAAACTGTGTAATTTCTTCCTAGCTAATTTCGAATTCATTTCCGCAATGCTCTGATGCAGTTATTTGTTCTCTCTTTCCTCTTACACTCTGCTTAAATATTATTTACAACTCAAATTCATTGCCTCACTTAGCCTTTATCCTCTGGAGAGTTCTACCAGCTAGTCATTGTTTTCATTCACTTTCGGAATTTTGACTCCATAGCCCTTAGTGTCCCTCCCCTTGCCAACAAATTTATCAAAAACCCCCAAAACAAACCAAATCTAGCCATCGATCTCCAAAGAAATATCAAGTGACACGAGAGAGCCCTCTCTGAGTTGAGCAGGTTAGTGCCCAACTCTAAAGTAGGTTGAAACAGTTACCTCTGTCGTTTGTCTATCAGCCGGACAAAATTTACATAGTGCTAACACCATGACAAGTCAAAACACATAGAGATCCGATATCATTACATTCGTGATATGGTGTAGAAGGGAGCCATAAAGCTCGAGTATGTTAGCACGGATGAACATGTTGCTGATTTGTTGACCAAGCCTCTGTCTCGTGTAAAGTTTGAGCACTTTCGAGATAAGCTTGGTGTAGTCCGAAAGGACCTCCCTCGAAAGGGGGAGAAGTGATGTGATTCCAGAATCCAACCTAGTGTTGTGATGCCAGCTTCATGCTGATGATGTCCCAGCCTTGTGTTGTGATGATGTGCTAGCCTCGTGCTGTGATGATGTGCCAACCTCGTGTTGTATTGATGTGCCAGCCTCATGCTGTGATGATGTGCCAGCCTCGTGCTGTGATGATGTGTTGTCAACCTCGTGCTGTGATGCCAGCCTCGTGTTGATGATGATGTGTTGTCGGTCTCGTACTGTGATGCCAGCTTCGTGCTGATGATATTGTGTAGCCATCTTCGTGTTGTGATGCCAACCTCGTGCTGAAGACTCTCGGCCTAGTGCTGATGTTGATGATGCTCCAGTCTTTGTGTTGTGATGTTGTTGTTATTGATGGTGATGTATTAGTGTTATACCAATCCATGTTGATGCAGATGATGATGCCATTCCAACTCCCTGTTGTGAATGATGATATTAATGATGAGAAAAACTTTTGATGATATATAGATATGCCAGTCAGTGTTCCAGATGTTGTTGATGTTGTTTCCCTCTCTCTCTCTCCCCTGATGATGTTGTAGAATACCCTTCTTGTTAAGCGGGAGTTTTGAAATATTGTAATTGCAAAGAGTATTCTATTTATTATTGATGTATTAGATCAATCCCCTTTTGTGGATTGATCATGTCGGGTATTGTAAATGACCAAATCCCCTTTTGCGGATTGGTCAAACCCTAATTGTAATATGCAAAATGAGAAATCGGCCCTGCCAGTGAAAAGACACGTCCTTTCAGCACTTGCCAGACTGTATACATAAAGGAGTCCAGCGCCTCATTTGTTCACTCACTCACTTGACCATCCAGAGCGCAAGTTTGGAGCTGCAGTTGGAGAAGAAGGAAGAGAGAGAGGCGCATTACTTGGGAGAGGACTTTCTGTAGTGTTTGGTTTATTCTCTTGGCATTGTATTGGCTATCTATATTAAGAAAGTTTTTGCTGGGTTTTCTCCCCCGTGAGGGTTTCCCAGGATAAATGATGTGTCTCTTGTGATTGTGTATTTCTTAGTGATCCTATCTATGCTATGGTTATCTAGTAAATTGAAAAGAAACCTCATAATAGCTTAAACCTTAACAGGGCATGTATCAAGTTTCAACACGAAAACACAGATACAAAATCCCCTAAGTGGGTGCAAATGATACCAGGCTCATATCCTGGGTGATTTTGACGTTGTAGATACACCTCTCATAGCATGACAACTCAGCGAAAGAGACAGTTGTAAGTTTCTTTAACTAGTATTTCCTACAGATATAAAAAATCTTTAAAAAGAGATTGTTGCTTCTCCAAGTTTTCACTAAATGAATGCTTGTTATCCTAAAATGCACTTGAATATGGTAGTAAAGCCCTTTCATCCACACTTTTCTGCATTTGAAAGCTTCTAGTTCACAAAAATCCAACTTCAACCTCCTTATTGTACTCAAACTAGCATGTTGTAGGTGAGAAACAACAAAATGGGGGTTTGGAGGGGGTATATAGAGAAGAAAAGGCAAGACAAGGGTGATGATACCCACACCTTGCTTTAAAGCAAAAAACAATTGTATTTTTTGTTTTATGTGTTTTTATGAGGACACACCCATGTAGAGGGATTTCTAGAGCACCCCCAAGTACCGAGGGTGTCCCATTTCTACAAGGGACATCCCCAGTGAAGTCCCCAAGGACTGAGGCCATACTAGAGATGGCACAGGACCTTTAGAATGAAGTTCGCAAGTCCAAGGAGCGGGGGGGCATAGGGTATGCTTCCTAAACCCTTGGGAACACATCCAAGTGGAACATTGAAAAACATCATGAAATAATCATAAGTTAATAAACATAGGTCTAAAGCTTGAAGCCATTGCTATGTCTCTAAGGTTAGGCACATGATTGAGGAGCTGGAGAAGCAACTATCAATCAAAAATCACCATACATAAAAGACACATCATGAAAACAAGTAATCAACAAACTATAATATGGAAAACAAAAGAGCATCCATCCAAATAACATAGTAAATGTAGATTGAAGTGTAAATACAAACACCAAAAGGGGTGTCTATAGCTTCCTACACCTTACAATAATTGCAATAATAAGCACTTCAATCCTTATATGCCCACACATGTTAAGCACTTGAAACATCACCTAAAACTAAATTACCCTACACATTTGAAAAAGAGATAATGTATGGTTTCAAAATAAATCCTGAAAAACCTTCAATACATAACATCTAATCCATATATTAATCCATATTGATCGTCGATGAAGCAAAGCATGGTAAATTATTTCCTGTGAATAAGATGCTAACACCCGGTGTCGTGAAAATGTTGACACTTCATCTCTGGGCTTGATTTAAGTGCTTGCTCTTATCCAAAAAAATCAACTAATTCAATGCTTAATTTAGAAACAGTTTACTGTCCAGTAAAGCAATTATAGATAGCACAAGAACAGAAGGTGTGAAAATCAGCTTACCAGCATCAGTCGCAAAACTCCGCTTCATATAAGTGGATGAACTGACATAGGGATGCAAATCCAACAATCAAAGTATTTTAAAAAAATCCAAGAAGAATAGAAACACTAAGAAAAACCACAAATATCTTAAATCTAAAAGAATATCAAAAGTGAAGTACAAAGATATTTATTATTTTTCTACAAACTCAATAATTAGTTTCATCCATGTTAAAATCTTAAAATGAATGACCCCTGGGGAGTACAATTTGCTATCGGAAAAAGCCACCATGGACATAAACAATCAATATGCAGCTTTCTGTCTACATTGATTCTTACGTACTCTAAATTACCCAACAAGGTACTCAAAATGAATCTTTACCTGTTTAGCAAGTGTGAAGCTATAGATCCTGCTGATAATCTATCCCCTACAATTTTAGGCCAGTGAACATTTCTTGGGGCCTGGTTAAGAACAGAACTTCTTGGAATATATGTAGTCATTTCTGGACTGGCTGCAGGCTGTACATTTCTTGATAATTTCTGAGAAAATGTGTGTACATGTGTTTTCTGGCTGACATCCTGCATTAAGCATTATACAATGGCACTAAGCAAATATCCAACTCTACAATTAAAGAAAGTAAAAGGAAAACCTCAAAACTACATACTTATATAAGTATGGTCTATTCTTCGCCAAGCATTCATCTAAAGTATAGATGAAATACTGACAGTAAGCTGAATTAAGAATTATACAGATTAAATACATTCAGCGGAATTTGTCACTTGTGACTGTCATACTTTGCCTTGATGTGCTAGAAACAGTAAGCAAGCCCAAATCAATAAGAACCTTAGAGAAACTAGAATACTCTAATGTTATTGACGTTATGCAGGTTTTGTGTTTGTCATTCCAATACCTCACACACAATTGAATTTCCATCTCCCTTAGTACATGCTCTTCTCTCCAAATCAGAAGCAATGGCAGAGTATCCTCGTTCAAAGCCTCTCAAAATGCCTGCAAAATTTCGATGTAAATTGAGTGAAATAGGCAACAGGTATTACTTATAGCTTAAATAATGAATTGCAATTACAAAATCAATCTTCTGCTACAACCTGCATTCTCCAACTTCTCATTATCAGTGTTGATATTACTCACATCAAGGACAATCTCAAGTAACCGACTGCCATTGTGAGTCGACCCACATTTTATTTATTATTCACATGCACTTGGCTCAATGAACAAATGTTCAGTTAGAATGTGTGAGATCTGTGTTGTTAATAGACCCAAAATCTCTAGTTGCTAGCTCCCTTAAAACAGTTGAGGGATCATGATGCCGGTTGCTAATCTTTTCCCTTGACACGGGATTGTTTTCTATTCTATATGTACCTTTTCCAATGTTCAAGTTCTAACTTTCCAGTGGTTTTAGACGTCCAGAATATCACGACTCTGGAATTATCTTAATGGAACCCAAAGCAACCTCAACATGGAAGCATTTACCTTCTCTTCATCCACAAACAAGGTAACTGCAGTCATATAGCATGCATCGCACCTATATGCATCAACCTAAAAAGAGTAAATTTTTTGTACTCAAATTACATAAGCACACTTTGACCAACACTCTGAAAATCAATACCATTATGCCAAAGGTCTCTTAGGTAATCAGCATTACACCACTTATGCAATTACAGGGTTGCACAAACAGACATGCTGCAGCTACCAGATTTGTGAAATTACAACAACAGAATCACAGATAAGGTTGGACAAGCCAGCAACAACAAATAGGGGTTGGGCAATATAATCATAACCAAACAACAGATTGCATAAGCGTACAACATCCTCACATTCATGGTCATCAGATTACCCTCCAAATAATTATATGCTTTAATAAGGTGAATCACAACATCCATCAAACTTGATTGCGAACATACACTAGCAAATTTAAAGGTGATACTAGGGTGTTGAATAAGGTAAATCATA
>SNQJ01S0023656.1:44614-56432 GCA_010110895.2 Picea sitchensis
TCAAAGCTAATTCAAGTTGTTCTTATTTCATTGATAAATAATCTAAAAAAACGAGTAAACTAACCTGTAATTAATCAACTAAAATGAATTTATCTTCCTGCCAATTCAAGCTCATAGTTGTCTTATTTACGAGGGAAACCTGTAACAGAACGGTGCTAACACTCCCAGAACAAACTCAAAGGGTGCTTTGGAACAAGAATATAATAACAGACTGATAAATATACGGATCTGGTGATTTTATAATAATGAACACTTGTAATAAAGGAAACTCAATACAAAGCATTCATATAATCCATCATCCAATATCCCGCATAAATCAACAATATTTAAATGAAAGATTGATCACATATGTAATATGGAACAACAAATTACAGACAAAATTAAAGTGTTGAATAATATGAAATACCATACGATAGCCAGACTAAAGCTACATCAAACATAATAACATTTCATAAGATAGAGGCAAAAACATAATGGGTAGGCGTCACGCAGGTTTAAAGCCAAGCAATGAACAACTTCTCCATATCAGTCTTCAAAATCATATGTCTATAACGTGTCCTAGCCAAAGATGTCTTCACTACTAAGAGTGACTAATATTTAAACTATTTCAGGATTCACATGTTCTTATCATACAAGATAGAATTAAATCCCCCCCAAAAATAGATAGTATTACAAAAATAGTGAAACTAGAAACCACTCATGCATGAGTTGGTTTGTCAAAAATAAACCAAAGTTTTATAAACATAGAAGACAAAAACTACTGAATAATAGAGCGTATGACCCAAGGTGTTTGCTCCATGCAATCAACATCATAATCATCAATTTCCATTAGAAATTAGCAAATGAAGGATCTGACAGTTCTGAATTTATGATGGCTTTGAAATTGGTTATATTTTTTATGATAATATTCCCGGACCTCTTGAGTCTTTTATTTTCTCTTTCTGTGTGTGCTTTCAAATCATGGTTCTCTTGTTCCAATAAAGCATTTCGAGCAGCTAGGCATATTACTTGAGCCTGTAAGAGTGGAATATCTCTATAATAGCGCTCTATCCAATCTAAGCAGTTGTCACAATGCACAGGTGCAATGGCAGACCGATGTGGAATACAGTCGACAACAGGCACTTCATGTTTCCCTGTGGCTTGTTCCAGGTCGTGGCTAATGCCGGCAAAACCTTCTTTGCCCTTGAGACACGGGGGTGATCTAGACACGAAATCATACTGTTCAAACTTGGTAACAATATTGTTCCTTGTTATCGGGCTAATTGTTAAGTGCGGACACAAATCAATCCCCCTAGCTTCACTACGAAACTAGAACAAAACAAAACAGTACACTACTCTTTCCTTAGATTTCAATTATCAAATGAGAAATGGATATAGGGCATACCTTTTAAATATTGAAGATTCGACTTCGCCAATGCAATCCAAGCTTCGTCGCGAGGCTTATGGAGAAATATCTGCAAATAAACACAAGCCAACAAAGACAAGAATACCAGATCCTATTTGATATGAAACTATGTACGTGATCAAGGAATCATACATTATGGACAAATAACATTCATATAGGAAAGAAAAGTATATCTGTATTAAAGAATCTGGAAGAAAGATACAACCGGATGCCTTGATGTTGTCAAGTTCCTTCCAACAGTTCCTTGCTTCCCACACACTTCTTACTCCAAGGATTCTGAGACCATGGATCTGATAGCTACGCACAATCTATCTTAACAAAGCAAAGCTTAAAGCCACTCTAACCAAGCTAACAATCTCAAGCCAAATTCAAGCTCAATCCAATCCAACTTTCTCCATGAGAGTTCCTCTCCTTTTATAAGCTGAAGAGGATAAGCTGAGGAGGTTAGGATGATCCCACTAAATCATGAAAACGAGTAAGATCCAAACAGTTCGAAGACCACCTCACCATAGAAGCTTCTCCTTCTAGAAGCATTGAGAAGATGATCGTTTTTCCCACGTACAAGAATTTCTGCACCCTAGCTATAAAGCAGCGTGCGGAAACTCCGCAACCTAGGTATAGAGAAAGGTGCAGAAATTAGGCATTTTCACACCTTGTGTATAGAGAAGCTTGCAGAAATCCTCCTTAATGGGGTTTTTACAAAGGAAAATTCAACTTCTTCTCTCAATAAAAGTTCTTCTCCCTTGTTTCTATAGGAATTCAGGCCACTGACCCCTCTGAAGGCAACATATAGGTTTACATCATTAACGGTCATGGGGATGACGAAAATAATGTGTAACAGAGAGGCCCCCAAAGTATGAAGTTAGAACAGAGTGATAGTTGAATTACTTTTTCAAGTGTGTGTAGGGAACAAGGAACAATCGATCGGAAACCTGCCAAGAAACAAGGAAATACAGTACAATAATATATCATCACCAAGGTAGGCATTCCCATACTCAGAATACAAATGACTCAAAGCATAAATGCCAACATGTGAAGATCCATGTCAAGTAAGACAGGTCATGGCCACCAAACATACACTGTGGATCCATGCCATTATGACTCAAATATGAATATAGCCACCAAAAATGTATTGTGGATCTATGTGTTAAAGACTCAAATTTGAACATAGCCATGAGACATACAATGTGGATCTATGCAATGGTACAGATTGAATATACTCCAACGCAACCTGAATCTGTTAGAAAAGATTCAGGTTCTTCATCTCCACCACTCTATAGTACGAATCTAACCATGCAAATACATATGCTGAAGTCGAACATGGTAGAAACCACTTGATTACCAGTCATTATTGAATATCGTTAACAAGTGCGAGGGAAATCACCATTAATGTCAATTACTCCCAAGCTACACTAGTACAATGCAACGAATGTGAATCAATGAGTTGAAGTCGAACACTAGGCGAAATCTCTCAATCAAGGGTCAATAATGAAAACCCATTGTCGAAAGTGAGGAAATCTGTCATTGAGGCATACAAGTTCCAAGGTACTAATTAGTTTCTAAGTCTAATTCTTGGATAATGATTTGATGTCGACAAGAAAAGACTTGTCACAGGAGGGCCTTAATGTATCCCCCATCAATGACATGAAACGGGTAACAATATTTGAAGTAGATAAGAGTAACAAGTGATTTAGGACTGACTCAGGGATGGTCGACACAATAGAAGGCTTAAGGACTGCATAAATGGCCGACGCAGTGGAAGGCTTTTCGGGTTGAACATCTCTTTGAACATATTGACGACACGACAACTGTCTTGGAAACACTGACTCAACAACAGGGATCACAGACCAATTTGTAATCTTATAAAGGAGTATGATTAGGAGACAAGCGGATTTTCCAACCTAGACACAAAGCAAGTGAAAGGGTGTCGTGTTCAAAAAAGGACTCTTCCATAGAATACAGGTTCAGATACATTTCTTTCCCAATTTTTCTCCCCACCATTTCTGGTGAGTACCTCTTTATTTTTACACAAGCTTGAGGAGGATAACATATGCTTGAAATGTAAGCTCATCCTTCAGACGAGTCCCTCGGAGTATGTTTAACGAACCCTAGGAAGGAGTGGTTCGGTCCCATATGGGCCTTTCGATGTTTTTTTAACGAGTCCAAAGAAAGAAAACTCGGGGGGTTTTCATGTTTAGAGAGTCTGAAAGACACTTAAAGAGAAGTCTCTCAATTCCTTTTTCGTAAAGTAGTCCGATGAGACCGAAGAAGAGATAAAATACCGCTCAACAGAC
The DNA here is from genome assembly GCA_010110895.2 of Picea sitchensis. Taxonomy (NCBI): domain Eukaryota; kingdom Viridiplantae; phylum Streptophyta; class Pinopsida; order Pinales; family Pinaceae; genus Picea; species Picea sitchensis. Next base: position 48,314 of record SNQJ01S0023656.1, read on the forward strand.
GTTTTCTTCAAATAATTTAACGAGCGTGAAAAGAACAAGATCGCTCGGCAATATTTTCATGTTTAGAGAGTCTGAAAAGATCTTAAAGAGAACTCCAAGGGGTTCCTTTTTCATATAACCTTTACGAGTCCGAAAAAGTGATAAAAGTATACTCGGTTACATTCTCATGTATTTACGAGCATGAGAAAGAACAAAGACTAAGATCAGTAACTTATTCTCATGTATTTACGAGCATGAGAAAGAACAAAGACTAAGCTCGGTAACTTATTCTTATGTATCTACGAGCATGAGAAAGAACAAAGACTAAGCTCAGGATTGTTTTCATTTTTACACAAGCTTAACACAAAACAAAACTATGCTTGGGATAGATTTTATTTTTACACAAGCTTAAAACTAGCCAAAACTATGCTTGGACCTGGTTTCATTTTTACACAAGCTTGAACTAGAGGAAACTATGCTTGAGGTAGGTGGTTTCATTTTTACGCAATCTTGAACCAGAGAAAACTATGATTGGACTTCCCAAACTTCCCAATGCATAACATAGGGATGGTTGGTACTTAGCCCCCAGCTTAAGAAGCTAGCGGCTCAACTTCAGCATGAAGTCAAGAGGCTGGAAGCAAAGCCCCCTAAGCTTCGTCTCGTCCAACTGCACAGGAGGAGGAAATGAAGCTTCAAATACTAGATGAATGACTTGACTCAAACAAAGAGGGGGGGAAAACTATTTCATTTTTTAACGAGCTTGACACATGAATAGGAACTATGCTCGAGAATCCAGGTTCAAACCCTAGATCTTTGTTTCATTTTTTAATGAGATTGACACAGAAACGAGAACTATGCTCATAACCTTTGTTTCATTTTTTAACGAGGTTGCACAGAGACAAAAAGAATATTCCCATGACTGGTTTCATCTTTTAACGAGCTCGAAATCAGAAAACAATGCTCAAAGCTGGTTTCATTTTTTAATGAGGTTGAAATCAAAAAACCATGCTCAAGGTTGGTCTTCTTGATCATGGCTTCCAAGAGGACAATGCTCTGGAAGGAAACCATGTCAAGGGACAAAACTTGGTCATGGATTCCAAGAGATCTTCACTGGATGGAAGAAATACACTCTGGAAGGACACCATATCGAGGGTCGCGATAGGGGTAAAGAGATCAAGCTCTAAAAACCCTATCGAAGATATCACCATGTCAACTACTGGATCCAAATCATCAGAAGTTGAAGTCATGGGAGACAATGCCACATAATTGACATGTGGCGGGGGCGATACCGTCTGCATATAAGAACCATTTAGGGAGGTAATCCAATTAGGACTGATGAATGGAAGTTGATCGATAGTCACAATTATTCCATCGCAAGGGAAATATATCACACAAAAAAGAGTGGACACCATAGCTTTCATGGCATAGACATAATCCCTCCCAAGGAGTAAAGCAAAATCCAAGGGGTCTTGGACTACCATGACGTCAATAAAGACAGTTTTCCCTGCCAAAGTTACAGGAAACTGAGGAAGGGTCCCTAAAGGTTGACTAGTTCTTCTATTAAAAGCTAACAGATTCTGCGTAACCGACGCAAGCTGAGGAAAACCCAAAGCTTGACAAGCAATAGAGGACAAAATACTAACGAACGCACCTTCATCTATCAATGTCTGAGGAATGATCTGGAAAGGAATGTGAAAGGGAAGACGAGGTCCGATTAGCACTCCCCAATTAAAAAGGATGGCCTCATTACTTGGAGGGGATTCCATGAGAGAAGGAGGAATTTCCCCCGACACAGTAGATTCTATATCAACGAGAAAAACGTGGGCAATATCGGATTTACTCTCTAGAGAGAGAGTAGGATCGACTTATGATGAGATCAGATCGATCACTTGGGTTGCATTCTCCAAAGGGAGAATGGGGTCGACGGATGGAAATAGATCGACCGCTTGGGTTTCACTCTCTGGTGAGAGAGTGGGATTGACCGACGAAGGGATCAGATTAATCATTCCATCAACTACAGAAGGGTTGAGAGTAAGCTTGCGATAAGCAGCTGGAAGTTGAGGCTATGAAACAATAATGTCTTCCAAGAATTTTGAGGCTTCGTTCATACGAGGGAAAAGGTGAGTTAGATGACTCCCTTTGCATAACATGAACGAGAACTTGACTTTACTTTTCTTCTTCCCAACGGTATCTTGACTAGTTGATGGGAGGTCATCAACATGTTGTTCAGAGGCTGACGACATAGGTTGGCGAAATGAGGTTGATGTTCTTGGGGGGAAGTGCTTACGACCAAAGCACTTACTGCATTCGGGATTACCTGAGTGGAAAACAACCACACCGACAATCCAATCGTGAGGCCTGGAAGGCTCAAAGTAGCGATGTGAGGAAGACCAATGTTTCCATAAGAAGGAAAAACAAATTTTCCCTTGGAGCAAGGGTTCCTTCATTGGTTGTTCCGAGAACTGACTCCATTAAAATAAAGATCCAATCTAGAGTCCACCACGGAAAACAAACAACACACGCTAAAAATCTAGAAAGCAAGCAAACAAATAAAACCTTCACACAATGAACACACTAGTTGGTGATGAAATCCAACATCAAGAGAACAATATAAGAAGGGGTTGAGATAGAGCGGGTGGAAAAGTTACATTGACAACCTGCTTAACGGACTTACACCCTGGTGCAAACTCCCACACATAATCGTGGGTATACCCTCCAAGGAGCCCGAGTGAGTTTGGCTAATGTTGATTCCAGGTACCGTGAGGACTTTCCCCTCCACAGTCACCTCGTGTAAAGACCCTAAAGAGATAGGCTACTAAGGTTACCAATTACTATGATAATGCCTGGGGATATAGTCTATAGTTTGATCCACGTGAAAAGGTAGGGTGTCTAGCCCAAAATCAACTCTAAAGGCTTCCACTCATAATTGTGGGTATACCTTCAAGTGACCCCCAATAATACACGCAATCTCTACACTAAGACCAACAAAGTAGGGTGAGTAACTCTGCCAGTCTTAATGCGACCTCGTGATTGACCCTTGTGTGAGAAGGGCTTCCCAGGACAAAATGTAGCAAGTGCATTCCACTGCTCCCTAACTCAAGATTCTATATTTTGTTTGCATCTTTGGAAAGTTATCTTTCACACCTATTCCAAAGACCTACAACTAATCTAATGTAGGTTTGCTACCAGAAAATATAAAATTTCTAATCAATTTTTATAAGCATTTTATTTTTAAGGTTGTTGTTACTCAAAAGGAAGATGACGTGGACAATATGGTGTTTTGACCGAATCGAAAGTTATGCAAAGAGATAAATATGCAATTTTTTCATTTCGATGAAAGCTATGCTACGAGAAGGAGAAAAAAAATTAATTTCCAAATGCACACACCAATACACGATTCATGGCCCCCCCACAATTTAAGACCAAAAATCATGAAATTTCACTACTTCAAATGCAAGGATGCCCCCAATCTAATGCAAAGAAAGAAATAAGATTTTTGTTTCAAAGATAGCTAAAAGCAATAGCAAATCACTTCAAAACAAAAACAACCCAGACAAAGTTTAACTTTTAACACGAGCTATTCTTTTCACTAAACAATTCTAAAGAAAAACAAGGCTTTGTAACTGAAAGACACTCAAAGCAAGAGACCAATATTTCAAAAGAAAACAAAGCAAAGATGGCTAAAAGAAGCTCAAAAAATGTCAAGCAGACTGTAAACAGTCAATCACAAGCTCCAAAAGTTCATCCTAGGTGATCAAAACAAAACTAGGCATTAGAAGACAAAAAGACCCAATCCAAAAATTTTACAGATGACATCGTAGGCCAGTAGTAGGTTACAGTGCGGGAATTTGGGGTTTCCGCAGGCTAGATATGGGCAGGGTGCGGAAATTCCACACTGAGCTAAATAGGCAGGATGCGACGACCTAAGGTTTTCGCAGGCTGCATATGGGATACAGTGCGGAAATGCATGTAAACAAAGGAAAATTGGAAAGAGGGCAAAGAGTCTAAATGAACTTCCAGATCTAAAGATTCTGGATGGATCCCCCACAGACTCAGAGACCAGAACCCAAACAATCAAAGCAAGAAAACAAGGCAAACTAGGAAAACAATACGTTCCCCAGTATGGTCGCTAATTTTGTTATCGGGCTAATTGTTAAGTGCGGACACAAATCAATCCCCCTAGCTTCACTACGAAACTAAAACAAAACAAGACAATACACTACTCTTTCCTTAGATTTCAATTATCAAATGAGAAATGGATATAGGGCATACCTTTTAAATATTGAAGATTCGACTTCGCCAATGCAATCCAAGCTTCGTCGCGAGGCTTATGGAGAAATATCTGCAAATAAACACAAGCCAACGAAGACAAGAATAACAAATCCTATTTGATATGAAACTATGTACGTGATCAAGGAATCATACAATATGGGCAAATAACAATCATATAGGAAAGAAAAGTATATCTGTATTAAATAACGTGGAAGAAAGATACAACCAGATGCCTTGATGTTGTCAGGTTCCTTCCAACAGTTCCTTGTTTCCCACACACTTCCTGCTCCAAGGATTTTGAGACCATGGATCTGATAGCTACTCACAATCTATCTTGACAAAGCAAAGCTTAAAGCCACTCTAACCAAGCTAACAATCTCAAGCCAAATTCAATCTCAATCCAATCCAACTTTCTCCATGAGAGTTCCTCTCCTTTTATAAGCTAAAGAGGATAAGGTGAGGAGGTTAGGATGATCCCACTAAATCATGAAAGCAAGTAAGATCCAAACTGTTCGGAGGCCACCTCACCATAGAAGCTTCTCCTTCTAGAAGCATCGAGAAGATGCTCGTTTTTCCCATGTATAGGAATTTCCGCACCCTAGCTATAGAGCAGCCTGCGGAAACTCCACAACCTAGCTATAGAGCAAGGTGCGTAAATCAGGCATTTCTGCACCCTTAATATAGACCAGCCTGCGAAAATCCTCCTTAATAGGGTTTTTACAAAGGAAAATACAACTTCTCTCAGTAAAAGTTCTTCTCCCTTATTTCTACAGGAATTCAGGCCACTGACCCCTCTGAAGGCAACATATAGGTTTCATCATCAACGGTCATAGGGATGACGAAAATAATGTGTAACATTCCTGGGACATTGGTTGTCTGGATCTTCCTGAGCCAAGAAATCGTTTATCTCTTGATCTAAACTGTGATCATTGACCTCGATCGTAGAGATCGAGCTCAAATGATCTTTTTTTCTGATTCCTTGAATTTCTAGAAATCAATCGTCCATACCTCTTATTCCTAAAATTTAAATCAGAGCTATGTTGTTTCTTACCCTTATTAACTTTCTTTACAATAGGCTTATGATTATTGTTCAGATTAGGTTCGTTCATAGGCACAGGGGATACTTTCCCTTTTAATTCACCAATTACCTATTCCAAAGATTTCTTGGGTGAAAACATACATGGTAATTCCTTAACCACGGGGTTTTCCACAACAATAGATGTTGATTCATTAAATTCGGAGCCATCGGGTGAATTGAAAACTTGGCTTTTAGCCACTGGTCTATCCAAACTAGGGTTCTCAATTAAAGGTGGGTTGGTTGCATTGTCGACCTGGGTGAAGCCATTTTGGCTCAAGAAAATCTCCCAATTATCACAGATTTGCGAGAAGTGAGAAATCAACAGGATTTTAATGAGTCTGTGATGAAAAAGACTCGAAAGAGAGTTTGTGCTCTGTCGTTTATAGCATTTAGACATTTTGTAAAGGCTAATTAACAGGTAGAGCGACATGTTCAATTCAAACCCTATAAATAACACAAGCAATCGAATGTGGTACATAAAAACCAACCCATATCGGCCTTCCCATGTGATAAACTATTTTAAAATTAAAATGAGAGTGTGCCATCTAGATTTCAAAAAAGCAATGAGAATACCTTTTGGACAACAACTGGATTTGTAGGAAACCATGAATAAACTCCATGGAACATCCTCCATTTTAGTGTTCTTAAACCACTTTTCACCTTTCAATGCGAGTCCTGTCGCCCTGCTTATGAAATCTTCCGTTATTTCCAAATGTGCATCCCTGACCTTGGCCCTAAAACCGTTAAAAGTCTGTGCAAAGGCATGTGCAACCGAGAGGTTGTAGCCTTCGAGTTTCTTGAGGAACACATCCCACCTGTGAACCTTTAGGTCATCTATGCCGTCATCGTGGGATAGAAGAGCTCGGCAACCGTTCGAATCGATACGAACCACAGGTTCCATTGCCACCGTGAAATAAATACAATGGATATCACAGGGCTAAGGTTTGGGTTTCCAACAGACGAGCAACAGAGAGAGGTCTGAGCGAGCTGCGATCACACGAAAACTGTAAGGTTTGGAGACTGTCATAACTTGAACAAAGTGTTGGGGAAAATGAAAAACTAGAGGGCTCGTAAAACTACGAGCCATTATCCACAATGAATACCAAACCCTCCAACAGTACCAAACCCCAATTCGCATAATGAATGATCTCATTAATACTCAGGACAACAAGGTGGATTGAAATCGTAGGTACAACATGCCTGTACCAAGCGACATGAGTGCTGATATGACTGTTGAGCTCATGAGAACTATATCAAATGTTAAACCAACATTTTTGTGCATTCAAACATTTCACAAATTAAACCAACGATCAACTATAAAACCAATGAAGTCACGATACCCATAATACACAAAGATTTTGATAGTGAATCGATCAATAAGTTCATAAAACTTGTAATTTAGACTTATATGGGTGCCTTCAAAGTGAAATTTCTTAGGTAGAAGATATAAAGCCCAAACCAATTTTTATTTAAATTCATGCTTACAGTCATGAATTTAAAAACAAAACAAACGAAAATGCAAATGAAAAACTCAATAAGATAAGTTTAACCCAATCATTGCCTCGAATCTCATAAACATAAGAGTTTATAAATGAAAGGTGGTGGCAACTACAAAAAGATATAATCTCTTTGTGGAGACTTCAATTGTGATAAAATCGTAAAAAAATGGTGTGTGCCAACACAAATTCATTACCATTCTCATTTGTATCTCTTGGTTCCTCATGGCCTTTGATGTTGCCTCCCTCTTTAATAGTCTTTATCTAGTGGTTGTGGGGTTTAGTTTGGGGTAGCGTGATCACCTTCAGTTGTATTCAACTCTATTTCCTCACCCAAATATGTTGGTCCTTGGGACAATTTTGTATCTAACACCTCTGTCACTTCTTCATTTATAATAGGAACTGAAGTATTTACCTCCTCGTTGTCACTATCATATATCGTGATCATGGCAGTGATGACAAGAGCTACTTGTCCTAGGGTGTCCGAAAAACTGTTGGCTCAGTTCTTGGTCCTCCTATTGTTGTATGCCCTAAACTCTGTTGTGTAGTGTATTCCTCCATTGAGATTCGCCAACTCCTTCTCTCTTCCAAGTGTGACTGGAGTTATTACCGTGGATGCTACTTCTGACCTCCTTTCAGCTTCCTCTAAGAGCCTTTATGCCTCTGACCTGTCCATTGTCTATTCTATACCATCTTGTTGAGCTCGTGCCACTGCTACTTCCCCTATTGTCTGCTCTAGAAAGTTTCATTATTCATTCCCAGACAGGTCCATGAACCTGACCAGGTCTAGTTTTTATTTTCTCTACAAAACTTCATCCCAATTTACGACATTCTCTATGAGGATTTCATCCTCAAAATCCTCATGTGCATACGGCCAATGAGACACCACCTGATTAGCATGTTCAGCTACCAGTGACCTACGGTCATCCTTTATGTATATCCCGATGACGAACCTATACTCTATTTGACTCTGAGCTTATTGTCTGGCTTGTGTGATATCCTTCACGAAATGGTAACCCACATAAAACCGATAGGGAATAAATATCATTTTCTTGTCCTTTAACAGAGATACATTGAGCCCTTGCAGTATGGTCCGGTAGAAAATTTCTCCTAACACCATCTTTTTGGGTACATGGATTGGCAATAAGTGTGGTGCTCCGATGGCTCTGAAAATTCAGATATATGTGCTTCTTTCCTCTAAGTACCAATGCCCAATCTTGGATATTACTTTCCTTGTTGCTTCTGAGAGTCTTGGGCACCTCTGTTTAAAAATAAAGGAATACACTCGAGCTAC
>SNQJ01S0023656.1:58444-71007 GCA_010110895.2 Picea sitchensis
TTGTGAATGATGAAAGCAGAGGGCAGCAAGAGGAGAATGGTTTTGTGCAATATCTCAGAATATTTTAGGTGTGAGCATTCAAAGATAACATGCTTTTCATCTTCAACAGTGTTTTATTGCAGAACTTTGATATCATTTCTCCCGGTGAGCTTGTCGTTGCACTCTATTGACCACCCTTACATGAAATTTGCAGAGCTACTTATTATTTTGCATATGTTTTTTTTTTTTCTCGAGCTACAAATTTTATGCATGTGGATGGAGGCATAAGGTCTAAATTGATGTGTAGGCCATCTTCCTTTTCCAGATATATCTTAAGGCTTACTTTGAGTTTATAATTGTGTACCAAAAATATGTGTCCCTTGCATCCCATGTGATTAGAGGATGAGAAAATGGCTAGGAAACATCCCCTAGACATCCCAAAATGCAAAGGACATCTCCGTGTCCCCTGTGGCAGGGCCGCCCCTACCAGTAAAAAACACAACATATTTTTTTATTTTAACGTTTTTTCTTATTTTTTTTATGAGAAGCCCACTGAACTATTTAAGCCACCTAAACCATATCTATACCCCTAAAAAGGTAATTTGTAAGTGAGGTTTGCAAAGGACAGTGAGAAGCGAAGGGTTTTTCTGTAACAACAGCTTTGTTCTTCACTTGGATGACATACAGCTTGATTGGGCCCAATGGTTAAGAACATGTGTTTCCTTCTAGGAGGTCACAACTCACAAGTTCAAATCTAGAGGGGGATAGGGTATGTATACCTCTGTAGACTTTACCAGTCAAATCGCTGGGCGGAGGGGGATCCCTTGTCCCACAAACAAGGATGTCTCATACACCAATTTGGTGTCTGGCTTGGCCGTGACCTTAAATCATTATTTTCGCCTGAAAAAGCAACATATATGCTTACTTGTTGCTTGTTATTGTTTTAATTATTGTGTTGTGTATGATTATTTAACATTGATCATTGCTAAAAATTTGGCACTTATGTATCAAAGACTATAAAATTGTCATTAAAATGAAAACTTTTATCGTAACTCTTGATTTGCAATGTACATATATGTCATTGTAGTTTGTATGATGTATGGTTCTGTGGGTGTTTATTTATACTGAATCATAATCTATTGTTAAAATAAATAGTATTTTTTTTCTAGGGTTCTATATGTCTTGTACATGTCCTCCCCTAAAATTAGGAGATATCTCCATATGTCCCATATTTCTCCCCCTGTCCATCATGTAAGTAGTGTTTAGGAGCTGCCTGATATGATCAGAAAGCAGATAAAGCCGGATTGGCAAACCACTTTATTGCATCTATTATCCTTTGTCTAATCTTGATACAATGGATTTTACTGGAACCAATCTGCAATCTGATAAGGAGATGACCGAAATGCTTCAACGTTTAATGTTGTTGACTTTTATCTCACAAAATTATATATAAAACTGCTATTGGCCACACAGTCGCTTTTATGACCAGAAAGGTACAAAGCATGATGCTTTGTAACCCCCATTACATATATTATGCATTGTTTCTGAGCCTTTTCACATTTTTCCGAAAATTCACACTAGTATACAATTCCTAACGTAACCATTGTTCTCTGTTTTCTTTTTTACTATCAAACGTGAGACAGATCTATTAGGAAAATTGGAGGAACCATCCTAACTTCAACCCCATATATATAGAGAGTGGGAGGGGGGATATATGTATATATAAGTACATATAAAGAAATGAATGAAGACCACACGTATAGAAAGAAGAAATTCCAATGCTTGCTATTCCAGATCGGTTTTAAAGCAAAAACTAGCTATACCCATAGTACAAAGAACTGTGAAAACTGGAAAATGTTGCATTCTAAATACCATTTTTAAGATTGGGGGTTTGCTAAAACCCTTGCAATATGCCATTCTACCATTGAAGAGAAAATGGTGACTCTGAAATGAACATTCTGATACAATTATGGCATTGATTTTCATGTTTTGTTGAAGTGAAGGGAGCTTGTTCTTACCGCTTCCTTAAAGAGGAGCGTGGAGGTTATGCGCAGATCTGCGAGCAAGAGGTGTGATCGTCCTATGGGCCATCGTCCTAGATATTCTTCCGTCCAAAGCTTCCCCGATGGATACTCCTCCTCTTTTGCTCCCAAACCCTCCAAGAGGCCTGAGAAAATATGACTCTCCTTATGGAATCTAGGGAATAAATAAACTTCAGTAGTACTTTTACTTCTCCGGTTCAATCATAGATTATAATGGACTCTCAGTTCAGAGTTCAACTATGGTAGGTTTGGTTCACCTAAAGGTTGTATATATGTAGCTTCACCTAAGGTACAAGGCATGACGCTTTGTAACACCCATTTCATATACTATGCATCGTTTCTAAGCCTTTTCACATTTTTCCAAAAAATCACACTAGTATGGAATTCCCAACGTAACCATTATTCTCTATTTTCATTTTTACTATCAAACGTGAGACAGATCTATTGGGAAAATTGGAGGAACCATCCTAACTTCAGCCCCATATATATATAGAGAGAGAGAGGTGGGAGGTGGGAATATATAGATATAAGTACATATAAATAAATGAATGAAGACCACATGTATAGAAAGAAGAAATTTCCAATGCCTGTTATTCCAGATCAGTTTTAAAGCAAAAAATAGCTATACCCATCATAAAAAGAACTGTGAAGACTCGAAAATATTGCATTCTAAAAACAATTTTTAAGATTGGGGGTTCGCTAAAACTCGTGCAATTTGCCATTCTATCATTGAAGAGAAAATGGTGACTCTGAAATGATCATTCCTATACAGTTATGGCATTGATTTTCATGTTTTGTTAAAGTGAAGGGAGCTTGTTCTTACCACTTCCTTGAAGAGGAGCATGGAGATTATGCGCAGATCTACGAGCAAGAGTCGCGACTGTCCTCTAGGCCATCGTCCTAGATATTCTTCCGTCCAAAGATTCTCAGATGGATACTCCTCCTTTTCTGCTCCCAAACCCTCCAAGATGCCTGAGAAAATATGACTCTCCTTATGGAATCTAGGGAATAAATAAACGTCATCGGTACTTTTACTTCTCTGGTTCAATCATAGAATATAATGGACTCTCAGTTCAGAGTTCAACTATGGTAGGTTTGGTTCACCTAAAGGTTGTATATGTGTAGCTTCATCTAACACTTTTGGTCAACTCCAAAGAGGTATGGATCTTTTATTAATATAATGACAATATAATTATTACATTAGTTACAAGGTGAGATATGCATGTTTGTTTGTTTTGTATTTTCTAGAGTTTTAACTATTGCCAAGTTAATTTTTAGAATCATTTATTTAGAGTTAATTATAAATTTATAATATATATATATAGTAGTTTGAGTGGTTAAGTGCTATGAATGATAAGTATTCTATGGATACTATTGGACCTCACTTGCAACTAGTTGATTTACCCTAGGTACCATCCTTGGAATGAGTGGAAGTCTTGAAAGAGTTTTATTAAAAAAAATGTAAATAATAGTAATATAATTTTTTAAAGTAATATATCTCGAAAAATATCCTAAATTCTTTAGGGTACAGGGTTAGGTTAAAAATAAGCAGGGGTGGCAAGTGCGAGGGGGATTTTGTATGATCTTTAAATAACACAAATAACAACATACTATTGGATCCTAGAAGTAACGTCAAGCAATGTGGCAGTGACTTACACTCTTCTGAGAGGTTTGATTATAGCCAACGAGTTTGAGGTCACTTTGTTAATTATTGTGGGGGATTTTGTGATCATCATTAAGGCAATACAGAGGAAGTCGTCTCCCATGGATATTAGGTTGGCCAAAGTAATAGCTCAAGCAATCAAGGAGGTAAAAAAAATTAGCACAACCTTGTTCTATCATGTCAAACACAAATTCAACAAGGAGGTGAATAAATAGGCTAAAATAACCATTGTATTTCCAATGGGAGAAATTGAAAAGGTTAGGGATCAAATTATTTACATCATCTCCTAATCCTTGGATTAATTTGAATGTCATAGTATTAATTGTACATGTCGCTTCACATCAAGTAATATATGTTATCCACCTCCTTGTTTTGGAATAAAAGCATGGAGGATGACCACCACCCTGTCTTGCATGTGAGATTTAATTCAACCTAGTTATTGAATGCTTTGGTATGGGAAGGCATAGATGTAATGGGATATTGCAACGAGGACAACTTGGGAACAACGACCAACTTCGTTAGCACCCATGGGCGTCTAGTTCCTTGATGAGTTTCACATCATGCTCTAAGTGGTTTGTTTTGAATTTTGGAATGTTGAACATGTTTAGGAGAAGAGTGGCCTATATAGTTTGGTTCTAGTATCAATCTATTGGTTCTAGTGGCTCTTTGGGTAATGAATATCAACTCTTGCTTTGGGTTGTTTTCCTAGGTGCATCCTTTCTAGATTTAGCCTTCTGTTGAGAATTCAATGTCGATTTAAGGTTGGAACTCCCCTTATAGGAAGTCAAACAACCATATTTCATCCCTCCTTTAGGCTTGCTCATAGAGGGGCATTGGAAAGCAAACCATGAGGAAAATATGATACAATTCCTTTGTTATTACWGTGATTTCTTGAAGCACTAGGAAGAATAATATGTTTTKCACTAGCTCTGGTCTTATCAATTTGGTGCAAGTTATCAATTGTAGTTCGAGAAGAATAAATGGTGCACCAAYTCAAGGASCCAATGGATGTCGAGAAGCAACACTCTCCTYGYTGTTTTTATTAATYAAAAGTGTCTTGTCATCGGTAATCATTAATTTTGTGAATTAGRTCTTATGAATTAAATATATAATGTTTTGTTTGTAGTTGTGGTAAGGTATACTAYGTAGTCACAAATAACTATTTTGTTTAAAACCCTAGACTTCTTGAAGCAACCCGAGGTATATTGGTGTAGCATTAGCTACAACCTTTTATTATGCAGGAGCATCGCTATCAAATCAAAACAAAGCGGACGTGGAAGTGAAGTCGACACATCAACGCATTGAAAGAGCCAAACCGACTCTTAACCAGCTTGGTAGCGGTGTGGAGATTTTTTGAATCTCTCGTTAATTAATTAGTTGTATGTAAAGTCGGGCCACCGTTTTGAATTGACGGATTATTGTAAATCCTTACATGACTGTAATATATTACAGGTGTAGGATATTAGCCCGTATTAGTCATTAGGTTGCATTAATTAAGCTGAGTAGGTAACCGCTTGAGTAAAAGGTGATAGAATTAAGATAGAAGGAAGAAGAGCAAGGAAGCTCTGGCTCCTTAGACAAGTTTTTCATTGTAATGGTTGTAAGTGATAACAATGTAATCATGTTTTTTCTGAAATGAATAGAATAGAGGAAATTGATCCAATTGTACAGTGTTGATATTGTTTCACGGTTTTACTGTTATGAATTTTGTGGATGTATGATGTTCATGGTGAATGGATGAATTTACGAAGAATTGAATAAGTTTCAATTGTTTCTCTTCTGTAAGTTATGCAAGTAGTGCATACTGAACGCAAGGAGTGTGTGCAAAACAGTCTTGTTCTACATGAAGCTCAGAAGAGATAGCGTGGAGCTTTTGTATGTAGAGTATGCATATTAAGCGCAAGGAGTGCGTATGCGAAGTTTTTGACTTGGAGAAATAACTCGGGTTTTTCTCTTAAGAAAGTGTAGAGTTCAGTCGCAAGGAGTGCACGGGACCAGAAATCGACCAAGTGTCGAAGAAATCCTTCAGAAGAAGAAATTGCGGAAGTTGGACAAGATAAAGGGTTAAGATCTATCCAAGAGGAGCCGAATCATTTTAGACCGTTGGATCTAGGAAACGTGTACAAGCTTTAAACTTTGTGTACACCAAGGAGTAGAGATCACCAAAGTCTCGAAGGAAAAAAGGATCGTTGATTCAAGGAGGTGTTAGCACTAAGAGTCACCCTCTGACAGCAAGAGGATAAGCCTAGTATCCATCAAAATATTTGTGGATTAAAAGGGTGCGAGTGGGTGAGTCAGCAAGACTTTAAGGAAAGGAAACACAATGAAGATCATTGTAGATCAGTGATGGGCCATTGGGCTATGGAGTCATAAACGGTTTGCTCAATGAAGGCATTTAAGCTCCTTATCAGACAAAGGATTTAAATGGTCATGGGAAGGAGAAAGGCATAAAGTGTCTGAATGATAAACCATAAAAAATGGGCAAGATGAAAGCAGATCCTCTACCGCCTCAGGAATAAAGAAATCAGGGGGTTTACAACGATCCAGACAAGAAGAAAAACATAGGACATCTGTTGTAATATCCCCAAGGACGAGCCCTATTGTAATCATGTTTATGAATTGTAATCATGTTTTGTAGGCTGGTGAGCCGAGTGTTGATAAGCTGGCGGGCTTATGTGTTTATTAGGCTGGAGAGCCTAAGTGTTAAAGGCCAAGAGCCTGTTTTTGTATATGTAATTATGTAGAACATTAATAAAGATTAAACATCGCCGCGTGCAGATTGACCACGAAGAAAGAGTGATGGGGGACTAAGCTTCCACAAAGTGGGTAAGGGAAAGGGGGCTGGAAGGTTGGAAAGAGGGGCTAAGCTTAGGGGCTTAATCCCTTGGGAATAATAATTTATTATTATTCCAAAATCTGTGTGACAAACATGTTTTTATCCTAAGTCCCAGGAGATGCAACACATGCAGCTCCAACGTGTGCAAAAGGGAACGCATACTTGATGGAGTGCATGCAGCTTCATGGGCGACATGTGTCGGCCAAGCACATGCAATTTAACCCAAGAATTGAGCTGTGATGGGGGTTCGTCCTCCATTTTGTCGTGGGTGGTTTGAAGCGTTTGGGGGGTCTGTGTTCGTTCCTCATTCTGTCATCCTTTAAGTTTCCCGGTCTCTGGATACCCTCACGCAACTCTAAAAACCAGTGGCAAAACCTGTGGACTGAGCCGCATCTCCTGTGTGTCCTATGAACCATCTTATTCGCCCTTGCAGAGTTGAGTTCATACCCGAAATGTCTTGGGTTACCACCTTCTGTTTTTCCTGAGTGGAATGTACCAGTTGTTGTTGTTGTTATCCTCACCTTGTTGGAATTAGGTTGAAACTGGTTGAAGAAGCGAGTTGTTAGGCCCGTGGTTGAAGAGGTAGGTTGTGAGGCCTGTGAGAAGCTCTCTCTAGGCGAGAGAGTCTGTTGGGAAGAGCTTGACCGTTGGATCAAGCATAAGAGCGGATTGTAATTTTGGGAGTTCAGCTATCGGGAGAAGTGGGATGTGTTGACGGACAAAATCCTGAAGCCTGAAATTACGAAGTCCTGAAGAGCCAAAGTAGTGGGTCATGCTGACGCCACTTGGATGGATGTGGGCACATAGGATGTGTGCCATGAAGGAAAAAGTAGATGCAGTGGGGCCGGATGGCGTCTCCTAGGGTGACGTGGACCTTCTTAAGTGCACCACGTGTCACCACCGTGGTTGGTGACAACTGTGTTGTGGGCATGGAGGCTAGAAAGGTCAGAAGTTCATAAGTCAGGAGTTTGGAGGGAAGCGAGTGTGGGAGCTTCCAGGACCGAAGTCCTGAAACTCTGAAGTCCCGGAGGCTTCGATGACAGAATTTCCCTTGTGTATGTTCGCCGTCAGATGTTAGGTATGGTGGACAGTTGATCTGCCTGCCTCGCGAGTTCGATAGTTCAGAACTCCGAGTAACTGTGATTTGGCCTTTGACCAGGTTTTGTGGAAACATTGGTCATGTTTTTGGGACTTCGACAGACTGGTCGAAGGCGAAGCGAAGATCACAGGATCTCGCCACCTTTTGTGGACTTTTTGGGTTTAGGGTTTATGTAACGGGTATGGGATATCGGCCCATGGGTCTTTCCAATGTTGAGGCCTTTTGTAATGTATAAATAGAAAGCTAGGCGATGTAAGAAGATGCCAATTGTGTGTGAGGTGCTAAGTGCAATAGTTGTGAATGCTTTGTGCATACTATGTGTTAAGACTTGCAGAGCTAAGTGCAAGTGATTGTAAGAGGCTTGTGTGCATACTCTGTAAGAAGGCTTTGTGCCTAGATCTACTTGGGGAAGGAGGATCTGGCGAGGTGTGCGTAGATATCCTGTCCTATGCGGAGGTTATTTGTGGCTCTGTGCATGTAATGAGATTGATAGAAGACAATAAAGAAGTAGAAGAGTTGGTGGACGTAGCCCCACGCTGGGGGTGAACCACGTATTTCCTGCGTTCTGATTGCTTTGTGTGATTGATGAGATTTATGCTTAGTGTTGTTATCTTTATGTATGTTTGGATGCATTTGATATGATATCTTAGTGCTTAGTGATGTGAATGAATGCTAGATATGATCTATTTCTATGTCCTACGTGCTTAGATGTGTTAGATCTTATTGAACACTATGTTGCTATGTAATTAGGGTTTTATCTGTGAGGTGAATAAGGGTTAAATACTAATGAATGATAATTGCTAAGAGCTTGTTAGAGTGTTGTAATCACAGATCTGTGTCCCAGCTAGGTTGTAGACACTTGATTCTTACAACCCCCCTTGCCTCTACCTCGGGTGAGACTTCATCTGCTTTGCAGGTGTTGCCAAAAGGGCTGGTAGTTAGGGTTTTGTTGGTGTGATGTTGAAGCGTTGAAACCTGGGTCTACCCCTGTGCCAACAAATGGTTCCATTGCTAGGACCTGAAACTGTGATTGCTGGAAACTGAAGAAAAGCGAAAGCTCTGTGCATAGATATGTTGTTGTAGTGCGCAATATTCTTCTTGACTTGCGAAGCTCTGTGCTAAGAAAGGGATTAGATATGAAGAAAATAGGTAAGATCTTAAAGCTTTGTGCTATGATAAAGGTAAGATAAGTGGAAAATTTTGTTTCGAAAGAATGGATCTAGGTATGTTTGATAGATTTTGTTTGAAAACTAGAGCACAACTAGAATAAAGAAGATATGAAATGAATAGATATGATAACAATAGTGAAAGATATGTTATTCCTATGCATAGAAAGAATGTTTGGACTAACAAGTGGATGTAGGACCCTAGAAAGAATTTTTTGTAGGTTCATCATTGTGATACCAGTGCGTAGTACATGAAAGGTTGGGGATCATTTAAGAGAAAGAGATGATTGACTCTTTGTTACAGTTGTAGAAGACCGAGACATCTTGCTAAGGAATGCCCTAGTAGAGGTCCTATTTGCCTTTGTTGTAAATCTATTGGACACGAATTGCTGGATTACCCTAGAATGATTGCTAAAGTTGAAAAGATGAATACGAGACAAGAAAACCGTGAGAAAAGCCAAGAGACTAAGGATATGATATAACCCTAGAAAGAATCAGAGACTGTATTGTTGCGGATGAAAGAAACCCTGAATGGTCATAAAGACATCAACTTATCAGAGATCTTAAAAGAGAAAGAATGTATAGAAACAAGAATATGAGACTTCGACATAGACTGTGTATTGGATGAAGAAACACAGCTGAATATCATGACAGAAAGAACTTGAGAAATTTTGGGAAAGCCAACTATGATTCCTTCAATGGGAGGAATAATATTGTTTAAAGAAAAATTTATAACCCTATGTGGAAGATTTACGCAGATACCTATGAGTGCTCATGGATCTTCGACAGAGGAAGAATTCAAGGTCATTAAGTTTGTTGATAACAGTGCCCCATTTTCTCTTTTGCTTGGAAGAAGCTAGATTGAGAAAGATCAAGTCAAAAGGAAAAAAAAAGAGGAAGCTATAGAACATAAAAAGCAAGAACTA
Organism: Picea sitchensis; assembly: GCA_010110895.2. Lineage (NCBI taxonomy): Eukaryota > Viridiplantae > Streptophyta > Pinopsida > Pinales > Pinaceae > Picea > Picea sitchensis. The sequence goes on from SNQJ01S0023656.1 coordinate 68,156, forward strand.
AGGGATTTTATGGCTAGGAGAATAGCACGCTTAATATAAGAGCAGGAGGACAAGTTGAAGCTACTAAGAGCCAGAGACCTGGTTGTTGAAGTTGAAAGAATGGAAGAAGGCTTAAGAAACCTATCCATTCAAGAAAGTAGAGCACCTGCTCTAGAAAAAGAATAAGTATTACCTTCGAACCCTGCGAGAGACCATCAACAGTGCGGAGTTACTATGTTAAGTACATATAAGAATAACAATGGAAAAATAAACCCAGTAACTCAGATCACAGGAAAGAAGGCTAGAAAGCTCAGCAAGAAGAAAGCTAAGTTGGGAAAATTACAGGAAGTTCTAGAGAGGACTTCGCAGAAAGAAGGTTTGTAGAATCCGAACTTCACCAGAATATAAGAACAACGCACGGTTCGGCAACAGATCCATGCCATCTAGAGTAAAGTCATGGAAGTGACCTAGAGGCTCCAACGATTGCAAGATGAAGCTGGCACACTTTTTGAGAAGATTGAAAGACAAGGTGCACACCTAGAACAAGTGGTCACTTCGGTGTTACAACACTTGGTAGGACCTGTGAACAAGAAAGTTAGTCAGGAGTTCGTCGAGCAGGAGGCTCTGGTGAAGCAATAGGTCGAAGCAGCTCGAGCCAAGCTCAAGGCATTTGAGGCAGAATCACCCAGATCAGAGTGACTCGGGACAAGTCACAGGTGAGTGTTGGGGGCCTGTTGTTCCTTAACCAGGTTTTGTGGAAACGCTGGTCATGTTTTTGGGACTTCGACAGGTTGTTCGAAGGAGGATCGCCAGGCGAAGCAGAGATCATGGGATCTTGCCACCTTTTGTGGACTTTTTGGGTTTAGGGTTTATGTAACGGGTATGGGATGTCAGCCCATGGGTCTTTCCCATGTTTAAGCCTTTTGTAATGTATAAATAGAAAGCTAGACGATGTAAGAAGGTGCCAATTGTGTGTGAGGTGTAAGTGTAATAGTTTTGAATGCTTTGTGCATACTATGTGTTAAGACTTGCAGAGCTAAGTGCAAGTGATTATAAGAGGCTTGTGTGCAGACTGTGTAAGAAGGCTTTGTGCCTAGATCTACTCGGGAAAGGAGGATCTGGCGAGGTGTGTGCAGATCTCCTATCCTATGGGGAGTTGATTTGTGGCTGGCATGTAATGATATTGACAGAAGACAATAAAGAAGAAGAATAGTTGGTGGATGTAGCCCCACGCTGGGAGTGAACCATGTATATCCTGCATTCTGATTGCTTTGTGTGATTGATGAGATTTATGCTTAGTGTTGTTATCTTTATGTATGTTTAGATGCATCTGATATGATATCTTAGTGCTTAGTGATGTGAATGAATGCTAGATCTGATCCATTTATATGTGCTACGTGGTTAGATGTGTTAGATCTTATTGAACACTGCGTTGCTATGTAATTAAGGTTTTATCTGCGAGGTGAATAAGGGTTAAATACTAATGAATGATAACTGCTAAGCACTTGTTAGAGTGTTGTAATCACATATCTATGTCCCAGGTAGGTTGTAGACACTTGAGTCCTACAACCCCCCATGCCTCTACCTTGGGTGAGACTTCATCTGCTTCGCAGGTGTTTCCGAAAAGGCTGGTAGTTAGGGTTTTGTTGGTGCGTTGTTTAAGCGTTGAACCCTAGGTCTGCCCCTGTTCCAACACTATGGTTCTATGATTGAAGTTTTCCGAAAGCCAAAGTCCCGAATAGAGAACCTTGAGATCTAGTGCTTGGTCACGACCCATGGTCGCATGGGTTGGGGAACTGAGAAAAAGGGCTAAGGCCTGAGTTTATTACAAATCCGAGCAGAGCTCAAAAAATTCATGAAAACTAAATGTTTTCTTGCATCAGATTTGTTTATGAATGTTGTGGGATTTGTTAAGGAATGATGACCTAACAAATTCCAGTTGTTTGCACATTGTGTTGCAGAAGTTTAACGAGTGCCAGAACTGAATAGAGTTGCCATTGAGTGCAGAGAAATAGAGGAGACACATAATGCTTCGAGTTCAGAGAATGAAGCAAAAGGAATGGATGTCCATTTGGGAGTTGAGGGATCGAACTCCAATGGACATGGAGAAGAGATAGATAAGGAAGGAAACATGAGGAAAATCATTAAAAGATTGCAAAAATATGCCCAAAATCAACGAGCAGATAGCAGAAAGCTCGGGAAAGCTCAGGAAAAACAAGGTGAATTCAACGTAAAGTTGTTAAAGAGTTTGAAGAGAATAGAAAAGAAGTTGGATAAGGATAGTGACTCGAGCAAAACAGGGAGTCACCAGACTTCTGAGAGAAGAATATCCAAGAGTGGTGGTAGACACCATCATCACTCCCAAGGCCACTCCAAGAGGAGAGCACATAGTAGTTCAAGCCCATCTCCTACCAGAAAGCACAAGAGATCTGGAGTGGATGAGCTGAAGGGCGAAATGAACAAGATTAAGCCTCCTACGTTCGACGGAGAAGACAAGAAGGAGGAAGATGTTGAAAGATGGTTGCTTGGCATGATGAAATATTTCCAACTGCAGAATTATTCCTCTCATGCAGAAGGAAGAATTGCAATGTATCAACTGAAAGGAAAAGCATCCATGTGGTGGGATCAACTTGTGCAGGTGCAACACATTAGAGAGAAAGATATCACTTGGAAAGAATTCAAGTGGTAGTTCAAGAAGAAATACTTGACTAAAAGATACTATGACAAAAAGATGAAAGAGTTCTTTGAACTCAAACTGGGCAGCATGACCATTGATGAATACGAACAAAGATTTTTGGAATTGCTGAAGTATGTTTCGTTCATCAAAGATGTGACTGTCAAGATTCAAAGGTATCTGAGTGGACTACCACCTT
>SNQJ01S0023656.1:77804-90569 GCA_010110895.2 Picea sitchensis
TCTTTTGCTCCCACTGTGATCATTGTGCATGATTATTCCTGCCCTGAGCACTTTCGACGCAGTGCCCCCACCTCAGTAGGGTCTGCTGACCTCTCGGTTAAAGGATCTTCAACTCTTCTGAGTCGAATTGACTCTTCAGGCTCGTTATTGAACCTAAAACAATTATACACAGGTCCCCTTTCCTTCTATGTCCAGGTCCTGACAGACCCGCGGGCTATTCCTGCGTGGTTTCAAAACTCCAAGTTTCAGGCGCTATCCCCTTTTTCATTATCTCTTTCTTTCATATGACCCTGGGCTATGACCTCATGGAAAACTGTGATTGCAGGTGTGGGAAAGAGTGGTTTTAGGCCAACCCACTTTTCACCCCGCAATTCATCTCTAGTTGTCACACATCACTTTGTTAAAACGGTGGTATAAATTGTGGCCCGCTCTTAGATTTTTAACATCCGAGCAAGTTTTGGCCCTGCAATCCAGCTCGTCCGTTGATCTCCAATCCCTTGGCGATGATCCATGATCAACGACTGTTATATATCGTCCCTTTTCTACCTTCTTTCCTTCTTTCACATGCAATCCTAGATCTAAACGATCTGTCGACACGTAACTCCCTTCCAAATCAACAACTACGATTGATTCTGGCTCTCCGGCCCTTTGGAGTTTCAACTCTCAACTATATGCTTTTCTCCGTATGACAATCTTCCAGAGTGGAAGATCTATTGACACCTGTCCTCAACAATCAGACAGTTCTGATGAACTTCGACTCTCTGACCTTCGAGAGTTCTCACGTCTCCACACACAAAAATCTCTAGAGTGAATTTCCTCGGAGTGATAGACCTTCTTCCATGCTTCCTCTCCAAATTAACGACCCTGATTCTCTTCATGACTTCGGCTCTTTCCGACCAAGATCAGATCAACGGTTTTTCAACCTCCTCCTCGATCAATGATCGAAATCACTTTCGGTACTTCGACGCTTTCACCCTCTGCTTTCCTCCATAGTGTTCCATACCCAGAGTTCCAAATTTGGCACCACACATCCACTTTCATATCAATGGTTGTCCAACGGAGTGAGTCTCTGTCCTCCACGTGTCTTCTCGCAGATCAATGATCCACGTTCCTTCCTTCGGATCAATGACCCTTACACATTTCAGGCCTTGGCGCTTTGGGACATCCCGAAACAAAACTTCACAAAAACCCCGGAGTATGATTCTCCAAAGTTCGTGATCTAGTGACACCTGTCCAACCCAGATCAACGACTCCCAGCTGATTCGGTTATTTAGGCTTCGACAATTTCAAATCTCAAACTAAACTCTCAAAGAGATTTCTCCGGAGCCTCTAATCTACTGGCACGTATCCCCTGGTGATCAATGGCCAAGATTTACTTCGGTTGTTTCTCCTCCTCCTTGGCTTTTGACTTCTTCCACCTTGGAAGATTTTGTCAGTGTTCAAAGGCTTCGCCGTTTGCCCTGTCTCCTACGAGTTTGCCTCTTGGATCTCATCTTCACTCTTGTAAGCGTTATCTCTTCTGAGCTTTAGGACTTAGAATGAGTCTATCTCCCACACACTCCTTGTGTTATCTCTTCTGAGATTTTCAATTTACTTAGTCTCCTAAGGGTCTCGACCCTTATGTTTCCTTTCAAAGGAAAACTCTGTGCCCTCCTGGCAACCTTCTTCTCAAAGCACATCTTGCTGAGCATTTTCTACAAAGTGTTCAACAACTCTGTGAGTATCTTCCTCTGATAATCTTCTCCCTGAACTCAACAAAGAGTTCTCTTATGTGTACACTTGCACTCGCTTGATTCCCACCTGGCAGAGCCCTGTAGAGTTCTTAGTGACTCTATCTCTCCCTGAACTCAACACAGAGTTCTTCCTGTGCACTCCTTGCACTTCTGCTGATGAAGGTTCAACGATATCTATCCTGAGCTTCTCTGAGGTTAACTTACCTCTGTCAATGCACTCATTGCGAACAATGTACACTCCTTGCACTCAAAAACTCAAAGGAGAGAAATAATTGAAACTTATTCAATACTTCACCAGTTTACGCATTCAAAACATGAACAACATATAAAAACATAATAATGAACACAAATACATAAACACACTATATGCAGGAAAAACTGCTTTTCTAATATCTCTATGAGTGTCTCCTAAGCGCTCTGTGAAAATTCGATTTGTTTCTGACACTCGTTGAACTTTGCAAACACAACGTCCAGTCAACTGAAATTTGTCAGGCCATCATTCCTTAACAAATCCCACAACATGCATAAACCAATCTAATTTAAGAAAATGTTTAGATTTCATTTTCTTTCCGAGATCTTCTCTGCTCTGTAATAATTTTCGGGCACTAGCCCCTTTCTCTCAGTTCCCAATCTAGGTGATCACGATCCATGACCAAGCGCTAGATCACTAGGTGATTACTCGGGCCTTCGGCTTCAGAAGTTTTCAAAGCAGCACACAACAATCTCTGGGAGTTCTGAATTACCGAACTCGCGAAGTAGGGTAGATCATCAGTCCATGTCTACCTAACATCCGACGGCTGACACTCACTATGGAACCTTAGGCATCTTAGTTCCAGAACTTCAAAGCTTCGGGACTTAGGAGGATTTCACATTTGCGCATCCCAAACCATTAATCTCTAAACAAACCGTTAACCTCTGAACATTCCCATGTCACCTTTGTTGACATCATTACGTTACATCACTTATGTTTTCCAATTGTGGGGGCATGCGGTAGCGGTTTTTTAGTAACCCGCCTTTCGTCCCGCAATTCTTCTGACGTTGACACGTAACCCCTCGGTGAAACCATGGTTTGGATTGTGGTACCGCCTTGGAGAATTAACTCTCGTGCAACTTGGGTCCCCGCAATGCCTCCTGGTTGTCGATATTGATGTATCATGATCAACGCTAGTGTGGGTCCTCAGACCTTTAACTTCTTTATGTAACCTCAGGGTCCCACTAACCATTCTCATACGAAATGCCACGTGGTGTAATACTAGCGGCTGACACGTGGGTCAGTCAGATGAATGACATGTGTCACGTTCCATACAACATTTCAAACTTCTACGGGTTCAAAAACCACTAACACATGGCGCACAACCCATGTGTCCACGTCAAACCAAGTGACATCACCATGCCATGTCACTTTGGAGTTTCAAACTTCGAAAGTTCTTACACTTGCTTCCTTCCAATCTTCTAAAATCCGAAATTACGAACCTCTTTATCTTCCACTCTTGGTTTGATCTAACGGTAAGACTTCTCCCCAGATTTACGGTGTAGATCTCTCCTCGAGACTTCGGAGTTTTGGGCTTTCGTCTTTCTCTTAGTTTGCATCAACTTCACCAAAGTCATGAAGTCTAAAGGGCTTCCAAGATAACCCTACTACACCTTCTCCAGATCTAACGATCGTAAAGGATTTCCCTTCCTTTCGAACAGATCCTACGATCCTGTAATATCCCCAAGGATAATAATTTATTATTATTATTTCCAAAAAGATAAGGTGGACAATTTTGAGTGTTGTCCTAAGTTCCTTGAGAGGAACGCATGCAGCTTCATGGGTGACATGTGTCGGCCGAGGCACATGCAATTAAAGAGAACCACAAGTACATAGATTGTCCCCATAAAAATGGCAAAGTGAGAGCTGTCCATAATGTTCAACAAGCTGAAACAATGGAGGACATGGGCAGTAGAATGCCAAGGATCTATATTGCTCTGGACAACAAGCAAGCTGAATTTCAATCACAAATGATTGAAGTAGAAGGTATGATTAGCAACCATGCCTTTACTATTTTAATTGATTTAGGGGCTAGCCATAGTTATATAGATCCTAGAGTGGTGGAAAGTTTGCATTTATCAAGAAGAAAACATGAAAAGTCTTGGTTAGTGCAGTTGGCTACAGGAACCAAGAGGAAAGTCATTGAGTTGGCTAAGTCTTGTCCTGTGGACATGAAGGCATTGAGCACGAAGTCAGAATTGAATATTCTGCCTTTAGGATTTGATGACTGTTTAATTGGGATGGACTGGTTGGACCAACACCATGCCCTCCTGGACTATCGTAACAAGGCATTTACTTGCCTGGATGAGGAGGAGAATCAGAAAACAGTCCAAGGAATTCCCAGAGCTGTTGTTGTCAGAGAAATTTCAGCATTAAATCTGAAGAAATGCTACAAGAAAGGCTATTAGTTGTTTGCAGCCCATGTGGAGGAAGCATCTAACGATGAGGTCTCAAAGATTGGAGACCATGCGGTACTAAAAGAGTTTGAAGATGTATTTCAGGAGGTACCCAGACTACCTCTGAAGAGAGTTATTGACTTCTCTGTAAACTTAATGTCTGGAGCAACTCCAATGTCGAAAGTTCCTTATAGAATGAGCACACCAGAGCTGAAAGAACTTCAGTTGCACCTTGAAGAGCTTTTGAGGAAGGGGTACATTTGCCCAAGCGTGTCACCTTGGGGTGCACCGGTCCTGTTCGTGAAGAAGAAGGATGGAATGTTGAGGCTGTGTATTGATTTCAGATAGTTAAACAAAGTAACTGTTAAGAACAAGTACCCTCTGCAGAGGATTGATGACCTCTTTGATCAGTTGAAGGATGCAAAGATAGTTTTGAAGATAGATCTCAGATCGGGATATCACCAGGTAAGAATAAAGGATGAAGACATCAACAAGACTGCCTTTAGAACAAGGTACGCTCATTACGAGTTCACAATGGTGTCGTTTGGACTATCGAACGCACCTGCTATTTTTATGTGCTTGATGAATGGTGTATTCAGGGAATATCTAGACAAGTTTGTCATAGTCTTCTTGGATGACATTCTGGTGTATTCCAAGTTAGAGGAAGAGCATGAACAACACTTGAGGATGGTGCTGCAAGTGCTAAGAGAGCACCAAATATATGCCATGTTGAGCAAATGCTCATTTTATTAGGAACAAATCCATTACCCGGGGCATATTATTTTGAAGGATGGGATAGCTATAGATCCTCAAAAGGTTGAGGCCATCAGAGAATGGAAAACGCCAAGGAATGTGGTAGAAGTTAGATCCTTTATGGGTCTAGTAGGCTATTACAAAAGGTTTATTGCATGGTTCTCAAAGATAGCCTACCCCATCACTTCCTTGCAAAGGAAGGAGAAAAAGTTCCAGTGGAATGAAGAGTGTGAGAAAAGCTTCTAGCGATTGAAGCAACTGTTAACCAATGCTCCAATCCCGAGGATTGCAGATCCAAATGTGGATTTCTTGGTGTGCATAGATGAGTGTAAAGAAGGGTTGAGAGGACTCCTCAACCAGAATGGATTCATAATCTATTATGAGTCTAGGAAGCTAAAAGAGCATGAAAAGAATTATGCCACTCACGATTTGGAGTTGGTAGGAATAGTTCACGCGCTAAAGAAATGGAGACATTACCTCATGGGGAGGAGATTTGAATTGAGAACAGACCACAATGGTCTGAAATACTTGTTTGACCAGCCCAACCTAAACGCTAGGCAGAGTAGGTGGCTGTGGTTTTTGTGTGAATACGACTTTGATATCAAGCATATCAAAGGGAAGAAAAACAAGGTGGTTGTTGCACTCAACAGAAAGGTGCACAACTTACATGCTACAACCATTAACATGTACCAAACTAATATAAAGGGCAAAATTTTGGAGGCTGCAAATATAGATTTGCAGTACAGAGATTTGGTAGCAAAGCTACAATAAGGTAAGATGCCACAGAAAGTGGAGATTTATAAACTAGGGGCCGATGGAATAATTCAATAGAAGAACATAATTTACGTACCTAATGTCCAGGACTTGAAACATATGATTTTGCATGAAATGCATAATGTCCCTAATGCAAGGCACCCTGGATATCAGAAAACTGTGGCAACAACCAAGAGCCATTATTTCTGGCCAGGTATGAAGAAAGAGATTGCAGAATACATCGCCAGATGTATGGAATGCCAAAAGGTTAAAGTTGAGCACAGACACCCAGCAGGGTTGTTGCAACCTTTACCCATTCCTGAGTGGAAGTGGGAAGTGGTGACAATGGATTTCATCACGGGATTGCCCAGAACATGCAAGCAACATGATTCCATTATGGTGGTGGTAGACAAGCTTACAAAAGCTGTCCATTTCATTCTGTTAAAGACCACTCATAAGGCAACAAATGTTGCTGATATTTTTATGAAGGAAGTGGTACGATTGCACGAAATTACCAAGACAATTGTGTCTGACAGAGACTCAAAATTTACCTCAAATTTCTGGAAGGGGTTATTCAAGGGATTTAGAACGAATCTGAATTTTAGTACAACCTACCATCTTGAGTCGGATGGGCAGATAGAGTGGGTGAATTGAATGATAGAAGACATACTGAGAATGTATGTGATGGACAAACCATCGAAATGGGAAGACTACCTGCACTTGCTAGAATTCACCTACAACAATAAGTATCAAGCATCGTTGAAGATGAGCCCATTTGAAGCGCTTTATGGCAGAAAGTGCAATACTCCAGTAAGCTGGGATAATCCAGCTGACAGAGCAGTAGTTGGGCCAGAGTTTCTCAAGGAAATGGAAGAACAGATGTTAAAAATTAAGCAGAATTTGAAAGCTGCCCAAGACAGGCAAAAGAGTTATGCTGATAAGAATATAACCCACATAAAGTTTAAAGTGGGTGACCATGTTTTCCTGAAAGTAAAAGCTAACAGAAGTTCCCTGAAGTGGGGAAACTGCGCCAAGTTGGCAGCCATATTTTGTGGGCCATTTGAAATCCTAGAAAGGATTGGGCCAGTTGCATATATGCTTGCATTACCTGCATCCATGACTGTACATAATGTGTTTCATCTTTCATTGCTTAAGAGATATATACCTGATGCTAATCATGTCATCGATTGGAATGTGATTCAGGTGGAGCAAGAAGGTGTCTTGGAAGTGCATCCTGTGCGCATATTGGACATGAAAAGCAAATAGCTATGGAATCGAGCTATAGAGCTTGTAAAGGTCTAGTGGACCTGGTACAATCCTGAGGACACGACATGGGAACATGAGGATGCTATGCAGGTAAAATACCCACATCTTTTTGAAGATTTTGGAAATCTTGCTGATATTGTGTGAAAGTTGCACTGAGGACAATGCAAAAATAAGGGGAGGGGATTGTAATATCCCCAAGGACGAGTCCTATTGTAATCATGTTTATGAATTGTAAATCATGTTTTGTAGGCTGGTAAGCCGAGTATTGATAAGATGGTAAGGCTTATGAGTTTATTAGGCTGGATAGCCTAAGTGTTAAGGATAAAAGCCTATTTTTGTATATGTAATTATGTAGAACATTAATAAAAATATGAACATCGTTGCGTGTAGACTGACCACGAAGAAAGAGTGATGGGGGACTAAGCTTCCACAGAGTGGGTAAGGGAATGGGGGCTGAAAAGTGGAAAATAAGGTTAAGTGTATGGCCTAGGGGATAAGCTAGGGGGCTTACCTCTAAAAAGGGATAATAATTTATTATTATTATTTCCAAAAAGCTAAGGTGGACAATTTTGAGTGTTGTCCTAAGTTCCTGGAGAGGAACGCATGTGATGGAGCGCATGCAGCTTCATGCGTGACATGTGTTGTCCCAGGCACATGCAGTTAAAAGCTGCAGAAGTCAGCTATTGAGGGGGTTCTCTCCTCATTCTGTCATCCTTTGCGTCTGATTGTGGATACCCTCACGCAGCTCTGAAAACCAGAAAACCAAGATGTCTTCCTGAAAACCAAAACATCCTTCGTCTGACCCCGTTTTTTGTCTGCGTCTGTCCTTGGCATACTTATACACCATCGAGAGAACTGGTCGGAAGGGGAAAGTCGACCTGTGAGTCCCTGAACCCAGTCTATCCGCCATTGCATAGCCAAATCCGTACGCGAACTGTCTGTAGCTTTCTGCTTTTTGTTTTCCTGAGTGGGATTGTGTTGTGGTTATCTTCACCGTGCGAGAATTGAGTCGAAAGGGGCTGAAGAACTAGGTTGTCAGGCCCGTGGTTGAAGAGGTAGGTTGTTAGGTCTGTGAATAGATCTTTCCAGGTGAGAGAGTCTACTGGGAAGTGGTTCCTCCCAGAGAGAGTCCAACACCAACTACGGAGCTCTGAGAGTTCCTGATCCGACCTGTTGCTGAGACCCAGAGAGGGAGGTGAATCACCGATAGAATGTAGTTGTGAAGGTGTATACTCCCGGGTGGAGCAGGCATGTGGGGAATGAGAGTCCGTGAGTAGTGGGCCTAAGAAGGCTCCTGGAGAGAATCCTTCCGGTTGCTCTGTGCAGTTTTCCCTGTAACCTCAGCCTAGTCTAGGATTCCCTTGCCTTGGATGGAGCTTAATATCAGCTTGGGGGTGACCCACTACTGAGCATGATGAGCAGCATGGTCTAAGGTTGGGAGGTTCGTGGAAGGTCTGCACGTGGTTGGTGGAGTTACGCTAGTTTAAAAGATAAGTGTTAATTTTGTACTTAATTTATATGTGATACATGTCTATGTCTTGAAATGTTATCATGTATTTCGTTGCTTATATGAATTACTGTCTATTGCATTGAATCTGTATCGTAACGGTAATCTCTATGTTATGTGTTTTTACAATGCATGTTACATGTGTATATATAAGTATGAGAATGTTGTTTCCGCGTAGTAGCATTTGCCCGACCATGGGGTTGATGGTCGGGGATGTTACAGGTCCCAACACCACTAGTGTTGTGATCTCTCTCTCTCTGGCCAAATACCACGTAAGTTGCAGTTTTACGATACCGCTACTCCTCCTGAGCTTCGTAACATGGCCAAAGTAACCTCTTGGCACTCAAGAATGTTTCTGAGGTCCAAAATTGGTTCCTCTTAACACAATTTCCACCTGAAACTTCAGGTCCAATGACCACTTATCCAACCCATCCAGGTTCCGTGTTAAAACCTTGGCTCTGAACTCAAAGTTTGTCTACTTCGACAACAATTCTTTCCGAAACTGTTGCTTCAACTTCCACTAACATGGCCCATCTAGGCTCAATGTTGAAACCTTGGTTCTAATACCAATTTGTAACATCCTCGACCTTCCATAAATCGGGTAATGCTACCAACACAATAATAAATGTTTCCTTTCTCTGCTCTGATACCAAACTGTAACATCCCCAACCCTCCACTACGCTAAGCAATGCTACCTACAAAACCTTAACTTAGCCTTGTAAAGCTCTGATACCAATTTGTAACTGTTGGTCACTATAATTGCTTAATTGATTCAAACAATCAAGTGATACATAAATTATCAACCCAGGGAAGTCTTTTTATTTCAAAGATAACCACGCACTGTANGATGAGCAGCATGGTCTAAGGTTGGGAGGTTCGTGGAAGGTCTGCACGTGGTTGGTGGAGTTACGCTAGTTTAAAAGATAAGTGTTAATTTTGTACTTAATTTATATGTGATACATGTCTATGTCTTGAAATGTTATCATGTAATTCGTTGCTTATATGAATTACTGTCTATTGCATTGAATCTGTATCGTAACGGTAATCTCTATGTTATGTGTTTTTACAATGCATGTTATATGTGTATATATAAGTATGAGAATGTTGTTTCCGCGTAGTAGCATTTGCCCGACCATGGGGTTGATGGTCGGGGATGTTACAGGTCCCAACACCACTAGTGTTGTGATCTCTCTCTCTCTGTGGCCAAATACCACATAAGTTGCAGTTTTACGATACTGCTACTCCTCCTGAGCTTCGTAACATGGCCAAAGTAACCTCTTGGCACTCAAGAATGTTTCTGAGGTCCAAAATTGGTTCCTCTTAACACAATTTCCACCTGAAACTTCAGGTCCAATGACCACTTATCCAACCCATCCATGTTCCATGTTAAAACCTTGGCTCTGAACTCAAATTTTGTCTACTTCGACAACAATTCTTTTTGAAACTGTTGCTTCAACTTCCACTAACATGGCCCATCTAGGCTCAATGTTGAAACCTTGGTTCTGATACCAATTTGTAACATCCTCGACCTTCCATAAATCGGGTAATGCTACCAACACAATAATAAATGTTTCCTTTCTCTGCTCTGATACCAAACTGTAACATCCCCAACCCTCCACTATGCCAAGCAATGCTACCTACAAAACCTTAACTTAGCCTTGTAAAGCTCTGATACCAATTTGTAACATCCGCGACCAACATAGAGACCAGGTAATGCTACCACTACGGAATATACACTTATATAATATATGCATTTTAATCGAAATTAAAAACACTTAATCACATAATTACTGCTACCATACAGAATCAATGGAATTAACAATAGTTCATATACGCAACGGAATATATGATAACATTCAAGCATCACAAACATGCGTAACATATAAATTAAGCACAGACTGATACTTATATTTTCAACTGGAGTAACACCACCAACTACGTGCAGACCTTCCATGAACCTCCCAACCATAGACCTCACTGCTCATCAGTCTAAGCAGTGGGTCACCCCCGAGCTAGGACTAAGCTCCACCCAGAGCAAGGGAATCCTAGACTAGGCTGAGGTTACAGGAAACTACATAGTGCAGCCGAAAGGATTCTCTCCAGGAGCCTTCTTACGCCCACTACTCACAGACTCTCATTCCCCACATACCCATTCCACTCGGGAGTATACACCTTCACTGTCACATAGTCCATCGACTACTTCGCCTCCCTCTCAGGGTCTCGACAACAGGTTGGATCAGGAATTATCATAGCTCCGTAGCTGGTGTTGGACTCTATCTGGGAGAAAACCACTTCCCAACAAACTCTCTCACCTGGAGAGAGCTGCTCACAGGCCTGACAACCTGCCTCTTCAACCATGGGCCTAACAACCTGCTTCTTCAACCAGTTTCAACTCAATTCCCACAAGGTGAGGATAACAACAACAACAATAACAATTCAATTAACTCACGGGTGACAACAACAACAGGAATTTGGGTATGGACATCTGAAAATGACAACAGTCCACACTAAGACATAACATGGCTCAGTAAGAAACAATCAATGACAACAAGCCACACTCGGTCAAGGAACTGCATGGATGCAACAACCAACAGTTATGACACAACACGGCTAAGACATTTATAGGGTGCTCAGACTTCACAGGAGACACAACTCAGTCCACAGGTTTGCCAATGGTTTCAGGGTGCGTGACTCAGAATCAAGGTAGAGGTCGATCAAAGAGCCAAACAAAATTCATGGAGGATGGGGAAGAATAACCAACGAACCTAGGCGGAGGTTGGAAGAATGAACAAAGAACCCCCAACACAGTTGACACTTGAGATTTTAACTGCATGTGCCGAGGTCGACACTCGTCTTCCTAGAGCTGCATGCGTTCCCTTTTGCACATGTTGCCTCTCCCAGGACTTAGGATAAAAACATATCTTTCACAAAATTTTGGAATAATAAAAAATTATTGTTGTCAAGGAATTAATCCCCTAAGCTTAGCCCCTCTTTCCAACCTTTCAGCCCCCTTTCCCTTACCCACCCTATGGAAGCTTAGTCCCCCATCACTCTTTCTTCATGGTCGATCTGCACGCAGTGATGTTTAATCTTAATTAATGTTTTGCATAATTACATATACAAAAAAAATCTCTTGGCCTTTAACACTTAGGCTCTCCGGCCTAATAAACACATAAGCCAACCGACTTATCAACACTCGACTCACCAGCCTACAAAACATGTTTACAATTCATAAATACAACTGGGGCTCATCCTTGGAGATATTACAGAAGAATACTTATACTCTGGAAAAAAATGGTAGAACCCACATGTTACTACCAATAGAAGAGAAGAAAGAAAAGGAAGAAGTCAACACAAGAGTACTTCTCATGAGTGGGAAGGAACTCTTGAAGGAGATTAAGAAAGATCAAGAAATGTAATTTATTGTTGTAAGGAAGCCAAGAGTTATCCTTACCAATACTTCTATGAATGATTTACCTGTAGTGTAATATCCCCAGGCAAAGCCCCAGTTGTAATTATGAATTGTAAACATATTAGATAGGATGGTGAGCCGAGTTATAATAAGCTAGGAGGCTTATGTGGTGCTTAGGCCAGAGAGCCTAGCTGCAAATGCTAGTGAGCCTACTATTGTATATGTGTAAATGCTCATATATTTAATATAATTACATTGCTGCGTGTAGACCGACCACGAAGAAAGAGTGATGGGCGACTAAGCTTCCACAAGGCTGGGTAAGGGAGAGGGGGCTGAAAGGTTGGAAAGAGGGGATAAGCTTAGGGGCTTAAGTCCTTGAGAATAATAATTTATTATTATTCCAAAAGCTATGTGAAAGACATGTTTTTATCCTAAGTTCCTCGGAAAGGGAATGAGTGTGAAGTGGAATGCATGCGGTTGTAGGAAGACATGTGTCGACCTGAGCGCATGCAATTATAGCTAGGAAAGCCAACACTGTTGGGGGGGATGTCCATTCTTCCATCTGGAGTCTGAACTTGAAACCTCCATGACCAACCTCTGCATTGTTTCCCGGTCACGCACCCGGAAACCAGTGGCAAACCCATGGACTGAGCCGTGTCTTGCAATACCCGAAGGACGTGCCCCAATTGTATTTATGAATTGTAAACATGTTTTGTAGGCTGGTGAGTCGAGTGTTATAATAAGCTGGTAGGCTTATGTGTTTATTAGGCCGGAGAGCCTAGGTGTTAAAGGCCAGGAGCCTGATTTTGTATATGTAATTATGCAGATCATTAATAAAATATAAACATCGTTGCGTGTAGACCGACCACGAAAAAAGAGTGATGGGGGACTAAGCTTCCACAAGGTTGGGTAAG
>SNQJ01S0023656.1:90651-105916 GCA_010110895.2 Picea sitchensis
TGAGTCTAAATATGGGTGATCAAGAGTATAATAGTGGCAAAAAGTATAGGCAAAAAGGTACATTGTGTGGTCCTAACAGTAACATCCACGACCAACATAGAGACCAGGTAATGCTACCACTACGGAATATACACTTATATAATATATGCATTTTAATCGAAATTAAAAACATTTAATCACATAATTACTGCTACCATACAGAATCAATGGAATTAACAGTAGTTCATATACGCAACGGAATATATGATAACATTAAAGCATCACAGACATGCATAACATATAAATTAAGCACAGACTGATACTTATCTTTTCAACTGGAGTAACACCACCAACTACGTGCAGACCTTCCATGAACCTCCCAGCCATAGACCTCACTGCTCATCACTCTAAGTAGTGGGTCACCCCCGAGCTAGGACTAAGCTCCACCCAGAGCAAGGGAATCCTAGACTAGGCTGAGGTTACAGGAAACTACACAGTGCAGCCAAAAGGATTCTCTCCAGGAGCCTTCTTACGCCCACTACTCACAGACTCTCATTCCCCACATGCCCATTCCACTCGAGAGTATACACCTTCACTGTCACATAGTCCATCGACTACTTCGCCTCCCTCTCAAGGTCTCGACAACAGGCTGGATCAGGAATTATCAGAGCTCCGTAGCTGGTGTTGGACTCTATCTGGGAGAAAACCACTTCCCAACAAACTCTCTCACCTGGAGAGAGCTGCTCACAGGCCTGACAACCTGCCTCTTGAACCATGGGCCTGACAACCTGCTTCTTCAACCAGTTTCAACTCAATTCCCGCAAGGTGAGGATAACAACAACAACAATAACAATTCAATTAACTCATGGGTGACAACAACAACAGGAATTTGGGTATGGACATCTGAAAATGACAACAGTCCACACTAAGACACAACATGGCTCAATAAGAAACAATCAACGACAACAAGCCACACTCGGTCAAGGAACTGCATGGCCGCAACAACCAACAGTTATGACACAACACAGCTAAGACATTTATAGGGTGCTCAGACTTCACATGAGACACAACTCAGTCCACAGGTTTGCCAATGGTTTCAGGGTGCGTGACTCAGAATCAACGCAGAGGTCGATCAAAGAGCCAAACAAAATTCATGGAGGATGGGGAAGAATAACCAACGAACCTAGGCGGAGGTTGGAAGAATGACCAAAGAACCCCCAACATAGTTGACACTTGAGATTTTAACTGCATGTGCCGAGGTCGACACTCATCTTCCTAGAGCTGCATGCGTTCCCTTTTGCACATGTTGCCTCTCCCAGGACTTAGGATAAAAACATATCTTTCACAAAATTTTGGAATAATAAAAAATTATTGTTGTCAAGGAATTAATCCCCTAATCTTAGCCCCTCTTTCCAACCTTTCAGCCCCCTTTCCCTTACCCACCCTATGGAAGCTTAGTCCCCCATCACTCTTTCTTCATGGTCGGTCTGCATGCAGTGATGTTTAATCTTAATTAATGTTCTGCATAATTACATATACAAAAAAAATCTCCTGGCCTTTAACACTTAGGCTCTCCGGCCTAATAAACACATAAGCCAACCGACTTATCAACACTCGACTCACCAACCTACAAAACATGTTTACAATTCATAAATACAACTGGGGCTCATCCTTGGGGATATTACAGAAGAATACTTATACTCTGGAAAAAAATGGTAGAACCCACATGTTAACCAATAGAAGAGAAGAAAGAAAAGGAAGAAGTCAACACAAGAGTACTTCTCATGAGTGGGAAGGAACTCTTGAAGGAGATTAAGAAAGATCAAGAAATGCAATTTATTGTTGTAAGGAAGCCAAGAGTTATCCTTACCAATACTTCTATGAATGATTTACCTGTAGTGTAATATCCCCAGGCAAAGCCCCAGTTGTAATTATGAATTGTAAACATATTAGATAGGATGGTGAGCCGAGTTATAATAAGCTAGGAGGCTTACGTGGTGCTTAGGCCAGAGAGCCTAGATGCAAAGGCTAGTGAGCCTACTATTGTATATGTGTAAATGCTCATATATTTAATATAATTACATTGCTGCGTGTAGACCGACCACAAAGAAAGAGTGATGGGCGACTAAGCTTCCACAAGGCTGGGTAAGGGAGAGGGGGCTGAAAGGTTGGAAAGAGGGGATAAGCTTAGGGTCTTAAGTCCTTGAGAATAATAATTTATTATTATTCCAAAAGCTATGTGAAAGACATGTTTTTATCCTAAGTTCCTCGGAAAGGGAATGAGTGCGAAGTGGAATGCATGCGGTTGTAGGAAGACATGTGTCGACCTGAGCGCATGCAATTATAGCTGGGAAAGCCAACACTGTTGGGGGGGGATGTCCATTCTTCCATCTGGAGTCTGAACTTGAAACATCCATGACCAACCTCTGCATTGTTTCCTGGTCACGCACCCGAAAACTAGTGGCAAACCCATGGACTGAGCCGTGTCTTGCAATACCCCAAGGACGTGCCCCAATTGTATTTATGAATTGTAAACATGTTTTGTAGGCTGGTGAGTCGAGTGTTATAATAAGCTGGTAGGCTTATGTGTTTATTAGGCTGGAGAGCCTAGGTGTTAAAGGCCAGGAGCCTGATTTTGTATATGTAATTATGCAGATCATTAATAAAATATAAACATCGTTGCGTGTAGACCGACCACGAAAAAAGAGTGATGGGGGACTAAGCTTCCACAAGGTTGGGTAAGGGAGGAGGCTAAGTGTTTGGGCCTAGGGGATAAGCTAGGGGGATTACCTCTAAAGGGGATAATAATTTATTATTATTTCCTAAAAGGCTAAGGTGGTCAATTGACCAAGTGTTGTCCTAAGTTCCTAGAAAAGGAACGTATGCAAAATGGAGTGCATACAACGCCAGGAAGATAGGTGTCAACCTAGGTGCATGTATTTAAAACTGAAGAAGTCAGCCATGTTGGGGTTTGCTCTTGGATTCTCCCATCCTCCGCCTGGGTTCGCTTGCCATTCTCCATCCACTGTCTAACCGTGAACCGGGGACATCCATCATGGATCTTCGGAACCAGTAACCCATGAGTCAAATCGTGTTGGGGGTCCTGTCCATTCTTCCATCTGCAGTCTGAACCCAAAACCTCGATGATCGATCTCTGCATTGATTCCTTGTCACACACCCTAAAACCCTTGGGAAAATCGAGGGACTGAGTCATGTCTCCTGTGAAGTTCGAGCACCCTGTAAATGTCTGATTCGTGTTGCGTCTTAGTGTGGATTGCTGTCGTTTTTGGATGTCCATGCCCAATTTTCCTGTTGCTGTTGTCACCCGTGAGTTAAAGGAATGTTGTTGTTGTTGTTGTTATCCTTACCATGTGGGAATTGAGTTGTAACTAGTTGAAGAAGCAGGTTGTCAGGGCCGTGGTTGAAGCGGCAAGTTGTCAGGCCTGTGAGAAACTCTCTCCAGGTGAGAGAGTTTGTTGGGAAGTGGTTTTCTCCCAGAGAGAGTCCAACACCAACTACGAAGCTCTGAGAATTCCTAATCTGGCTTGTTGTTGAGACCCTGAGAAGGAGGTGAAGCAACCGATGGACTGTGTGATAGTGAAGGTGTAAACTCTCGGGTGGAACAGGCATGTGGGTAATGAGAGTCCGTGAGTAGTGGGCGTAAGAATGCTCCTGGAGAGAATCTTTTCGGTTGCACTATGCAATGTTCCTGTAACCCCAGCCTAGTCTAAGATTCCCTTGCCCTGGGTGGAGCTTTGTCCTAGCTCGGGAGTGACCCATTGCTGAGCGCTATGAGCAACGTGGTCTAAGGCTGGGAGGTTCATGGAAGGTCTGCATGCAGTTGGTGGTGTTACTCTAGTTAAAAAGATAAGTATCACTTTTATTTTCATTTACATGATGTGTAATGGTACATATGTTGTAATTGATGAATATTGTTTGTGTATGTTGTATATGTTGCATGTGTAGGCTTAATGTTATTTCCACATTCTTATGTTATATATATGTAGAATAATCATTCTATGTTTATATGAATGTGTATGTTTTTCCGCAAGTATCTATGTGTGGCATAACATAGTAGTATAAGGTTGGATCTGTCACAGATCAGAGCAGTAAAAGACAACTTTAAGGTTGTGTTGGTAGCATTACCTAACCCATGATGGTTGGGGATGTTACAAATTGGTATCAGAGCTAAGTAAAGCATCTGAGAAGTGCCATTTCCTGGCCTGTTGGTGGTTGGGGATGTTACAATATGGTACGAGAGCATGGTTTCAACACTAAGCCTGGATGGGCCATGTTAGTGGAAATTGAAGCAAGAGTTTCGGAAGTAGTTCTTGTCAAAATGGACAAAACTCAAGTTCTGACCCATGGTTTCAACACTGAGCCTAGATGGGTTGGATAAGTGGTCATTGGATTCAAGGTTTCAAGAGGAAATTGTGTTAAGAGGAACCAATTTTGGACCTCGAAAACATGCCTGAGTGCCAAGAGGATTACGTTGGTCGTGTAAGAAGCTCAGGAGGAGTAGTGGTATTGTAAAACCACGACAAAAGTGGTGTTGGACCGCAGAGTAATGGGAACCATAGGAATTGTTAAGAAGAAAAGGGAAAACCCTTATGACCGTCAGATCTGGAGAGTGTGCAGAAGAACCTTCTAAATGTTGAATTTAGGAGAAAGATCACATAGCTCTTAATTCTTTCAGAGCTTTCAAATTTCAGGAAGAGTAGTGAGGTCAAAGTATCGAAAGGGAAGGTCCCTTTGTTTGGAAGGAGAATGGACGAAAATCTGTTTGGAAAGAGCCACGGTCTGTTATGACCATTGGATACAGGAAAGAGTGTGGGAGTTAACCCCTGGAGCCATTCGGACTTTGTGAGTTCAGCGAATTGAACGAGTTCGTCGTAAGGGAGGTCAAATCCCCAAAGTTCTGAAGTCTCAAAGTTAACTCTGAGCCTTAGATCCAAGGATGCCCGAGAAACA
The DNA here is from genome assembly GCA_010110895.2 of Picea sitchensis. Taxonomy (NCBI): domain Eukaryota; kingdom Viridiplantae; phylum Streptophyta; class Pinopsida; order Pinales; family Pinaceae; genus Picea; species Picea sitchensis. The sequence goes on from SNQJ01S0023656.1 coordinate 95,602, forward strand.
TCCTGACTGTCAGATCTAGGAAGTAGACAATAGTCAAGTTACCTGAACTACTGATGACTTGAGAACTGTTGTGAGATGGATGGTCACGAGCCCCTTAGGAAATCCATGGAGTAATGAAGTCCTTCAGTATAATTGGTCTGAGAGAATCCAAAATCTCAGAAGAGATAATGTTTTCAAGAGCAAAGGCGAGACTAAAGATAGTCGGACTCGTAGGAGGAATGAAGGTTGAGGCCTTTGAACATCTACAAACTATTCAAGGTTGGAAGAAGTTAAAAGCTCAAGAGGAGGAGTGACAACAACTATCAAATCAGTTGTGGGGATAATTCTGGACCGTTAGATCAACGTCCATGGAAGCATAGGAGAAGTGCAGAGAAGGAGCAGATCCTAAGCGTCGGATCTGAGCGCATGGGGATGATAGTCATCCGATCTAAGGTAAAGTGCACGAGTGTTAAACTTTGTTTGCACTAGAGGGTTGACTGGCCAATTCTCAAAGTCCCAAAGCGAATTAGGGACCATTCATTGCCAAGAGGGACAGGTGGCGCACGATCCACAACCCTTGAGTAGAGCTTGTGGTCGAGGAGAGTTTGAAATCACCGAAGTAGGTCCTAGCCATTGATCGCCAGAAGGGGTACGTGTCAATAGATCAGATTTTTCGGGAAAAACACTTTGAGAGTTTCAGTTGAGAGTTGAAACTCCTGAATCCCAAAGAGTCGGAGACCCGAAGTGAATCTGGACTGTAGATCCAGAAGGGTGCGTGGCGACAGATCGTGGACTTTGGGTGGAAGCACTCCGGGAGAACGCAAAGGAGAAGAGTTTGAAAGCACCGAAGTTCCGAAGTAGGATCTCGATCATTGATCAAGGAGGAGGTCGAAGGACCGTTGATATGGTCTTGGTTGGAAAGGGCCAAATTCTCGAAGAGAATCAGGGATTTTGATTTGGAGAGGACACGTGGAAAAAGATCTGTCACTCCGGGGAAATTCACTTTGAAGATTTGTGTGTGTGGAGACATGAGAACTCCCGAAGGCTGGAGAACCGAAATTCATTAGAACCATCCGATTGTTGAGGATAGGTGTCATTAGATGTTCCACTCTGGAAGATTGTCATATGGGGAAAAGCAGATAGTTGAGAGTTGAAACTCCCGAGGGTCGGAGAGCCAGAATCAACCGTAGGCATTGATTTGGAAGGGAGCTACATGTCGACATATCGTGTAGATCTGGGATAGTGCGTGGAAGGAGGAAAGAAGGTAGAAAAGGGAGGATAGATAACATCTATTGATCGCAGATCATCGCCAAGGGATTGGTGATCGACGGACGAGCTAGATTGCGGGGCCAGAACTTGCTCGGATGTTAAAAATCTGAGAGCAGGCCGCAATTTATACCATGATTTTAAGAAAGTGATGCGTGGCAACTAGAGGTGAATTGCGGGGTGAAAAGCTGGTTGGCCTAAAACCACTCTTTCCCATGCCCACAATCACAATTTTCCATGAGGTTATAGCCCAGGGTCATATGAAGGAAAGGGCTAATGAAAAGGGGCTAGTGCCTGAAACTTGGAGTTTTGGAAGTGTGCAGGAATAGCCTGTGGGTCTGTGAGGACCTGCACATAGAAGAAAAGGGGACCTATGTAAGATTAATAGGGGTCTAGCAAAGGCCCGAAGAGTCAATCTGACTCAACATTGATAAAAGAACCGACACATAGTCATGATTAAAAAAAGAGTTAATTCATATAAAAAGGAAAAATGATATTAATTAAAGAATAATATTATCACTTAAATGAAAAGGTACCTGTAAATTTAATTTACAATTTTTGTATGATATGTATAGTTATAACAAGATGGTTGCTTGCAGGGTTATCAGGATTAGAGGTATAACCAGATCAATTCAAGAATAGGATCAGATGTTAGGGTCATGAAGGCATGACTTTTCTTACAAAAGTTGGATGAGGTACTACAAAAGAAAGAATCCTCACATGGGACATGAAGCTAGCAGGTGAATAATGTCATTAATTGGCATAAAAAGGAAAAGTAAGGCTCCATAGCCTTGAAGGTAGAGATGTGTAGACAATTGCAATCTTGATGTGGAAGGAAACAAAGATCTTAAGAGGTGGTGTGTGAATAATCTCTATGTGTCAAGCATAGGAGTTCGAGGGAAGGATTTGTTAGATATGAATTATCTATTGTCTAAAAGCTTAAATCAGAGTTCACAGTGGAAGCAAGATGCCAATGCAGAGGAATTGGAATGCTCTCTCACTTCAAAAGTGGCACTGAATGAAAATGGATTTCCATTGGGGAATGATACTAAGTGGGAAAGAATGGCCATGTGGAACGTGGCTGGAAAAGTGTTCAGACCCAAGAAACCATAGTGCAGATGAGAAGAATGGGAGCACACAAGGCATCGAGGATCCAAAGGAATTCAAGGACAACCAACTACAATAGAAATAGATAAATAAATAAGTGAATTGAAACAAAAATGCACTAGGGTGCATGAAGCATACAATGAAGTTAAATTGCATATGCATAAGTAGGCATGCTGACAGGAAATGCTTGGTGCATATGGATGTGTAATTTTGCATATGTACATGCTTGGATATGCATATAACATGCTGGTGAACTTAGAATAGTCTGCTATTATGAAATAATATTTGAGTATGACTAAAGGATGGATTATGTATTCAGGAAAAATGATACACCAAGGTTAAATATGTGGATGTTGTTGTTGCTTATAATTTCCATCGAGGTGAAGACCCATGAGGATGACAGGAATGGTGATCAAGATGATGAAGGGGGAAGTCTGTGAGATTCTACAAATATCAGTTGGTTAGACAATAACAAGTAAGTTGGTAACAACTAGGCATGTATGCATTTAGTTTTTGTTGATGCATACATGTTGAAGGCGATCGAGGTAAGGATTCCCTCAGTTAATTTTCAATATTTAAATTGATATGTAATGGCCGAAGGCCTAGAGTGTGTAAGTGTTGTTGATGCTAGAATGCACTTAGATAAAATGTCAGTTGCATATTATGTTATGATTGGTTATGGAATCATAACCAGGTTAATTCGGAAGACATACTTCTTATATAACAATGAATGCCAGTAAGCTAGTCATGTATGAGACTAGGACATGGTTGGATATGGAAAGGTTATGAGCCACAAAGGTACTAAAAGCTTCCTACCTTTAAATAAAAATTAGACTGCAACCTTTTTGCTAACACTAATGAACACCACAAAGTGTAGTGTTCGGGTCGAAAAGGAAGGCATCCAATTAATTGGGAAGACAATAGGAAGTGTGTGAAGAATGTGTCAACACATTGGCCAAAATTCCAACTTATGGATGGTGAGATACATGACTGAGATTAAGAGCATTCTGTAATTCAATGCAAGGTGCACTAAATAAGTATGCATTGAGAATTGCACTCATGCATAGTAAGTGATATAATTGTATAYTAAAAGCAATAGTTGAATGAGTTTTGTAACTACATGCATATATATTATTGCATGGAAATAATTGTTAYTGACAATTGAAATKTTGTGAACTCATGAAGYTGARGACATTTCAGGAGTTGCTAGACATTGCAACAGGAAAGTTTCAAGTCAAGTAGTCACATGAGCATTGACTACAGGAAATTTTCTTGTTCAGAAAAAARAAGTAATGAAATTACAGATATTAYTGTGAACATGCATATGCATAGAATGACGAGTCGTTCTAGTTTATTAAATTATTGGGTAATTGTGATTGAATTGATAGGTGCAGGAAATTCTAAGATCAYTGCATAAGATTTTGTACATATTGCAATTGAATTATGATGTACATGTAATACTGACAATTTGTTGGTTGTATGCAAGATGAATCATTATAGGAAAAATGGTATGYAGTTTGGTGCCTATGGAAAACCACAAGGATGGTTGCATTCATAATATGGCAACAACCAAGATGAATTATGAAATAGAATTTCATGTTTTGGGGAAAAGATGAATTCCCTTTGAACTAAGTTCGAGTTTCTAAATATTTTTTTTTGTATTTTCTCATGATAACTGCATGTGGGTGATGCATATGAGATGATGTTGATCAAAGTTGGAATGTTGACTACAAAGAGTAGCTCGGGGAAGATGCTGATTAAAGACAAAAGATCTTACCCTGTGGATCCCTGGTGGATCTGAGTGTGTGTAAACTTCTCCTTGGGTTGCCTTGGAGAAGGCTGGAGCCCTGGAGGGAGAAGTGTGGGGATAGGTTCCCCAGTATGAGGCCTAGAGGGTACCTGGAGACCTTGAGGGCAGTTGGAACTCTGGGAGCCATGATGCTCTGAGAGTTCTTGAGCCGACCTGTTGCTGAAGCCCAAGGAAAGGGAGGTGTAGCATCTGATGGATTGTGTGACAGTGAAGGTGTACACTCCTGGGGTGGGACATGCATGTGGGGAAGGAAAAACCATTGGTTGGAGTGTCGTTGAGGTTTGGTACCTTGGTCTAGACCATGTTGATGTGGAAGGTCTTCTCAATCAAAAGATAAGTATCGATTCTCTATTTATTATATGTTGTGTATCTTCTATACATGTTATAATGTTATTAGAATTGCCTGTACACACACACACACACACACACACACACACACACACACATATATATATGCTTGCATTACCTGCATCCATGACTGTACATAATGTGTTTCATGTTTCATTGCTTAAGAAATATATACCTAATGCTAATCATGTTATTGATTGGAATGTGATTCAGGTGGAGCAAGAAGGCATCTTGCAAGTGCATCCAGTGCGCATATTGGACTTGAAGAGCAAACAACTCCGGAATCGAGCCACAGGGCTTGTAAAGTTCCAGTGGACCTGGTACAGTCCCGAGGATGTGACATGGGAGCATGAGGATGCTATGTGGGTAGAATACCCACACATTTTTGAAGATTTTGGTAATCTTGTTGATGTTGTGTAAAGAGTTGCACTGAGGACAGTGCAAAAATAAGGGGAGGGGATTGTAATACCCCAAGGATGTGCCCCAGTTGTATTTATGAATTGTAAACATGTTTTGTAGGATGGTGAGCCGAGTGTTATAATAAGCTGGTAGGATTATGTGTTTATTAGGCCGGAGAACCTAGGTGTTAAAGGCCAGGAGCCTGATTTTGTATATGTAATTATGAAGATCATTAATAAAATATAAACATCGTTGCGTGTAGACCGACTATGACGAAAGAGTGATGGGGGACTAAGATTCCACAAGGTTGGGTAAGGGAGGAGGCTAAGTGTTTGGGCCTAGGGGCTAATCTAGGGGGTTTACCTCTAAAGGGGATAATAATTTATTATTATTTCCTAAAAGGCTAAGGTGGTCAATTGACCAAGTGTTGTCCTAAGTTCCTAGAAAAGGAACATATGAAAAATGGAGTGCATGTAGCTCCAGGAAGACAAGTGTTGACCTGGGCACATGCAGTTAAAGCTGAAGAAATCAGCCATGTTGGGGGTTCGCTCTTGCATTCTCCCATCCTCCACCTGGGTTCGCTTGCCATTCTCCATCCACTGTCTAACCGTGAACCGGGGGCATCTATCACAGATCTTTGGAACTAGTAACCCGTGAGTCAAATCATGTTGGGGGTCCTGTCCAGTCTTCCATCTGCAGTCTGAACCCAAAACCTCGATGATTAACCTCTGCGTTGATTCCTTATCACGCACCCTAAAACCCGTGGGAAAACCAACAGACTGAGCCATGTCTCCTATGAAGTCTGAGCACCCAGTCAATGTTTGAGCCGTGTTGCATCTTAGTGTGGACTGCTGCCGTTTTTGGATGTCCATGCCCAATTTTTCTATCGCTACAATCACCCGTGAGTTAACCGAATGATGTTGTTGTTGTTGTTGTTATCCTTACCTTGCAGGAATTGAGTTGTAACTGGTTGAAGAAGCGGGTTGTTAAGACCGTGGTTGAAGAGGCAGGTTTGTCAGGCCTGTGAGCAACTCTCTCTAGGTGAGAGAGTTTGCTGGGAAGTGGTTTTCTCCCAGAGAGAGTCCAACACTAGCTACGGAGCTTTGAGAAATTTTGATCTGGCATGTTACCGAGACCCTAAGAGGGAGGTGAAGCAACCGATGGACTTTGTGATAGTGAAGGTGTATACTCCTGGGTGGAACATGCATGTGGGGAATGAGAGTCCATGAGTAGTGGGTGTAAAAAGGCTCCTGGAAAGAATCCTTCTGGTTGCACTGTGCAGTGTTCCTATAACCCCGACCCAGTCTAGGATTCCCTTGCCCTGGGTGGAGCTTGGTCCTAGCTTGGGGGTGACCCACTGCTGAGCATGATGAGCAATGTGGACTAAGGCTGGGAGGTTCATGAAAGGTATGCATGCAGTTGGTGGTGTTACTCTGGTCGAAAAGATAAATACTGCTTTTATGTTCATTTACATGATGTTTAATGGTACATATGTTGTAATTGATGAGTATTGTCTGTGTATGTTGTATATGCTGCATGTGTAGGCTTACTGTTGTTTCCACATTATTATGTTATATATATGTAGAATAACCATTCTATGTTTATATGAATGTGTATGTTTTTCCGCAAGTATCTATGTGTGGCATAGCCCAGTAGTATAAGGCTAGAGCTATCACAGATCATAGCAGTAAAAGACAACTTTAAGGTTGTGTTTGTAGCATTACCCGGATTGTGATGGCCAGGGATGTTACAAATTGGTATCAGAGCTAAGTAAAGCATCTAAGTAGTGGCATTGCTTGGTCTATTGGTGGCTGGGGATGTTACATGTCTCCTGTGAAGTCTGAGCACCCTGTAAATGTCTGAGCCATGTTGTGTCATAATTGTTGGCTGTTGCGTCCGCACAGTTCCTTGATTGAGAGTGGCTTGCTACTGTCAGTTGTTCCTTACTAAGCCTTGATATGTCTAGTGTATGATTGTTATGGTTTTGGGTGTCCATACTCATTTTCCCTGTTGCTGTTGCTGTCACCCGTACCTAGTTGTAGATGAGTCAAAGATTGGTTGAAGAGGCAAGTTGTCAGGCCTGTGAGCAACTCTCCCAGGCGAGAGAGTTTACTGGGAAGTGAGTTCTCCTAGAAGGGAGTCACGTAGCAACTATAGTACTCTGAGACTTCTGGTCCATCCTGTTGCTGAAGCCCAAGGTAAGGGAGCTGTAATAGCCGATGGACTTGTATTAGTGAAGGTGTACCCCCATGGGGTGGAGCAGGCGTGTGGGGATTGAGGGTCTGTGGGTTGTGGGCATAAGTGGCTCATGGGATAAAACATCCTTCCTGTGTTTTGTGCAACTTCCCTATTGACCTTGCCTAGTCTAGGAATCCCTTCCATAGTGGAGCTTAGTCCCAACTCATTGTAGAACTACTGCTGAGCGTGATGAGCAGTGTGGTCTATGGTTGGGAGGTTCGTGGAAGGTCTGCACGTAGTTGGTGGTATTCTAATAAACGATAAGTACCACTTTTATATTCATTTACATGTTGTGTAATGGTACATATGTTGTAATTGATGAGTATTGCCTGTGTATGTTGTATATGATGCATGTGTAGGCTTACTGTTATTTCCTCAATAATATGTTATATATATGTAGAATAGTCATTCTATGTTTATATGGATGTATATGTTTTTCCGCAAGTATATCTGTGTGGCATAGCCTAATAGTTTAAGGTTGGAGTTGTCATAGATGAGAGCTAAATGTACAAGATAAGGTATTCTGCAGGTAGCATTGCCTCGACGATGGAGTTGTAGGCCGGGGGATGTTGCAAATTGGTATTAGAGCATGGTTACAACACTGAGCCTGGATGAGCCATATTAGTGGAAGTTGAAGCAAGAGTTTCAGAAGGAGTTGTTGTCGAAATGGACAAAACTCAAGTTCTAACCCAAGGTTTCAACGCAGAGGCTGGATGGGCTGGGTAAGTGGTCATTCGACTCAAGGTTCAAGTGGAAATTGTGTCTGGAGGAACCAATTTTGAACCTCATAACGTTCTTGAGTGCCAAGAGGTTACCTTGGTCATTTTAAGAAGCTCAAGAGGAGTAGCAGTATCGTAAAACCACAACAGAAGTGGAGCTGGACCGTAGAGTAATGTGAACCGTAGGATCTGTTCAGAAGAGAAGGGAAAACCCTTATGACCGTCAGATTTGGGGAGGGTGCAGAAGGCTTAACCTAGAAGCCCTTCAGACTTCACAACTTCGGTGAAGTTGATGCAAAATAAGAGATGTGATGATGCACAAACTTCCAAAGCCCCAAAGTGGATCTACATCGCAGATATGGGAAGGAGAGCTAGACTGTTGGATCAAGCCAATGTTAAAAGGTCAAACGTAGTAGTGAAGGGTGAAAGCTCCCAAAGAGCCGAAGTAGTGAGTCATGATGAGGTCACTTGGATTGACGTGAACACATGGGTTGTGTGCCACGTATAAGTGGGTTCTAAACCTATGGAAGATTGAAATTCCATATGGAATGTGACCTGTGACCCCCATCTGATTGGGCCACGAGTCAGCCACTAGTATTCCACCACGTGGCACTCTATATGAGCATGGTTAGTGGGACCTGAGGTTACATAATGAAGTTAAAGGTTGGAGGACCCACACTGGCGTTGATCACGATACATCAAGATTGATGACCAGGAGGCATTGCGGGGACCCAAGTTGCATGGGAGTTAATTCTGCAAGGCGGTCCCGCAATCCAAACCACGGTTTCACCGAGGGGTTACCTGTTAACGTCAGAAGAATTGCGAGACTAAAGGCGGGTTACTCCAAACCACCGTTGCATGCCCCCGCAATTGGAAAACGTAAGTGATATGACGTAATGATGTCACCAAAGGTGACGTGGGAATGTTCATAGATTAATGGTTTGAGATGCGCGGAAGTGAAATCCTCCGAAGTCTCGAAGCTTCGAAGTTGTGGAACTTCGAGAGATTGTTGTGTGGTGCTTTGAAAATTTCTGAAGCCGAAGACCCAAAGTGAATTTGGACCGCCAGATCCAGAGGGACACGTGGCGACGGATCGTGGACTCTGGAGAAATCTGTTCGAGAGTTTTCAGTTGAGATTTGAGACTCTCGAAGTCCGGAGAGCCGAAGTAAATCTCAACCATCTGATCATCTGTAGTAGATCTCAGTCGTCAGATCGTCCGAAGTAAATCTTAAGCGTTAGATCATCCGAAGTAAATCTTAAGCATTAGATCGTTCGAGGTGAATCTGGATTGTCTAATCTAGAAGAGATGTGGCGTAGATTGGTGGATTCTAGGTAAAGTCCCAAAGTAATTCATAGCCATCAGATAAAGAGGACAGGTGGCATAAATCTGTAGATTTCAGGTAAAGACTCGAAGCAAGCCTCAACCGTCTGATTCAAGTGGACACGTGGCAGGAATCTGCTTACTTTGAGGGGAAGTGAAGTTTGAGATTTGAGATCTCAGAAGTCTGGAGACCTGAAGGAAATATCGACTGTTGATCAAGAAAAGTGCCGCAGGACCGTTGATCTAGTTGAAAGTTCAAACCCCCAAAGCAGATTCAGAGCCGCTGATTGAGAAGGAAAAGTGTCCGTAAAATGTCGACTCCAAAAGATTGACTTATGGAAGAAAATAAAGTTTGAGACTTGAGAATTCTGAAGTCCAGAATTCCAAAATAAATCACAGTCATTGATTTGAAAGAGGTCAGATCTGATCCACAACTTTGAAAGGGATAGATCTGAGCCATCAATTCAGAGGCACCGTCAAGATTGTGAGATCAATGGTCCCGTAGCATTGCGGGGATCAGATATGCGCGAACTTTAAAAAGTTGAGGGCAGGCCGCAATCAAACCATGATTTTGAAGAAAGGACACGTGGAGGCTAGAGGAGAATTGCGGGCCGAAAGGTAGTTTAGTTTCAAACCGCCTTTGACTGCACCCACAATTGTGTCTTTGCGTGAGGTTATCGCCCAAGGTCACCTCAAGGAGGGGTTATCAAAAAAGGGGCTAGTGCCCAAAATCAGAGATTCCCCAAGCGCGAAAGGAAGGTCACGGGTACCATTAGAACTACACCTAGAAGTCGAAAGGGTTTGCGTTTAATTATAGAGCGATACCATCAGGGTCTCAGAGAGTCGATTGGCTTAAGAATCGAAGATCCTTGACCAAGAGGTCAGACTGGTTCCCCGCCTTTCCAAATTAGAAACCATGAATGGAGAATTTGTCCTTTAACAAAGCAAAATTTGTTATGCCCCGTCATGGGTGTGTTACAATTGAGCAGGGAAGCTGTGATTGGGAAGGTCTCGGAAAGAGGATTCCAGATGTAATGGTTACATTAAAACATAAAAAATGCTAGATATGTCTTCAAATAGAAGAAAGAAGGAAGAAGGACAGGGAAAATTCTTTATTCTACATCTGA